>JAPQWV010001134.1:0-121000 GCA_027422505.1 Craterostigma plantagineum | reverse complement strand
GTTTTGTTGTTGTTATGACTCGTTTATGAAGCATATGATTATGATTATGTCTATGTGATTAAAATCATCTAGTTAGCTTGGTCATGTCTATGTGTTTAAGTTAAGGTAGTCCGGAAAATCGTAAGCTACGCTCGAGAGAGGGGTGAACGATTAGACCGCTCATAAACGAGCGGAATGAACTCATCGCTAGAGATAGGTTGAACTACCCCGCCGGATTAGAGTCAAATCTAATAGCAGGATTCATCTTGTTTTAATGCGATCTTCGGTTAAGTAGTTAGGGAAGCTTGCCCAGTTACTTAATTCGTTGATTAGTTGTTTACAATCATTATATGGTAAGGCGCAGTTTCGTCAGCTATATAACTCGTATGCATATCGTAGGAATCTCCACGGTCTAATGATAGCTTTGGGGCATTGATTTTATGGGTTCGTTTCCTACCTCTTTCAAGAATCGATATATCCAAGTTGTTGTTGATTATGTTTCAAATGCGTAGAAGCACAAGCTCTACCTACGAATGATGCTAGGGTAGTCGTTAAATTTTTGAAATCTTTATTTTCACGATTTGGTTCACCTCGTTGCATTATTAACGATGAAGGTACGCATTTTTGTAACACTCAGTTTGCGAGGACGCTCGAGAAATACGGCGTGAAACATAGTGTTACTACTGCATACCATCCTCAAGCAAGCGGCCAAGCAGAAGTCGTAAACAGGGAGCTAAAGCATATACTCGAAAAGACCGTGGAGCATCATAGGCGAGATTGGCCAAACAAATTAAACGACGCTTGTGGGCATACCAAACAGCATACAAGATGTGGATCCACGCCATATAGACTGGGAAATCATGTCATTTACCCGTCGAGTTAGAACATAAAGCATATTGGGCCTTAAATAAACTAAATTTTGATTTGAATCTTGCAGGTGAAAAGCGAAACTTGCAGATCAACGAGCTCGACGAGTGGAGGCAAATGGCTTATGAGAATACCCGCCTCTACAAGGAGCGTACGAAGCTTTACCATGATCGTAAAATCATGAAACGGGAATTCCAAGAAGACGACCAAGTCTTGCTGTACAATTCGCGGCTGCGATTATTCTCGGGAAAACTGAAATCGAGGTGGTCAGGTCCATTCACGGTGACTCGAGTATTTCCGTACGGAACTATCGAGATCACACATCCGGAAAAAGGGACCTTCAAGGTGAACGGGCAACGTCTCAAGCATTATTATGGGGGTGACATCGAGGCACTTGGGAAGGAAACGATTCACCTCCTCAACACCACCCAACGTTAAAAATCATCGAACTACGTCTAGCTAAAAGACATTAAAGAAAGTGCTACTTGGGAGGCACCCCAAGCCTATCCTATGTTTTTCTTTTATTTCTATGCGCATTTTTAGTTTTTATGATTTTATTTTTCAACGATCGCAGGGATTCAAAATCTCAAGTGTGGGGAGGAGCCGTACAAAGCATGCATATCGGACTATTCAGGGAAGTTCGTTTGTCTTTCTATTTCCTCTTCGGTATGTTACATTATTTATGTTGAGGGCAACATAAATCTTAAGTGTGTGGAGGGGAATTTCTGTGAAATTTAGGCGAACATGTTATATGTGTGCATATCTTGATATTTGGTAAAAGTTTTTCGAAATTTTGGCATAAAATTTTTTTCCGAAAATTATGTTTCGTATCATGAAGGGATGACTTTATGTTGGAATTTTGTGACTAATTAGGATACATATGCGTAGTCTACTTGTTTCTTACATGATGAACTTGGCGATACTTGAGAGATTCGTACACATAACCCTATTTTTGTGAGATTTTTGAGCCTACGAGCTTTTCGCTCATTTCTTTGGTTGTGTGAATCTTGCTTAGTTTATTTCTCTTCAGAACTTGCTTGTGTATTACGTTTTGAAACTACTTTAAGTGTTATTGCGTGAAAATGAGGAAGGCATTAGGAATTCAGTCATAGCCAAAGTATCCAACCACGACTGGGCCCCGTAGTTAGCCACTTTAAGCATGAGCCTTTTATTTGTGAAAACCGGATTACAATATGCCGACCCTGATGAAGCCTTCAGACATAAACCCATTGGAGCGATAGTAGAAGTGGAGGTTGAATGACGGACTTAAGAAGCGCAACCCGTACTAAATTTATGAGCTTATGTCATAAAAAAAGAGAGAGAAGAAAAAGAAAAAAAAAAGAAAAAAAAAAAGAAAAAGAGAGGATATATATTGACTAAGAACTCTTCCTCCGATAATCTTTCACTCTCGAAAGCGTATTATTCATTTCCTAGATCGAGAAGTTGAAAGAAGAAGGGCTTGGTGAAAAAAAACGACGAATGCAAAAGAACAGAAGTGATGAATAAGAACGACGGACTTTTGGCGCATTCGAGATGATGGCATGATTCCGACACGACTCCTACTCATATCCTTTTTATGCTTGTTCCTTACATTTCTTACATAACTCAGCCATATTACAACCCGGTAAAGACCTTTCGATTCACACGTGAACATTGAAAGTGGTAGATTTATGAATCATTTGCAAGCTTATGGTAGGGATTAGATTAATGCATGACCCGAGAGGTATCACCGACATCTTAACCCATACACTTAGTGATTTGAGTGAATTTTTTGAGGTGCGAATCTTGATAGGTATCTCTAAGGAAGTCGTGTGGTTAGTTGTTGATTTCGAATATGCTTCCAACTTTACTTGAATTATCTCCTACTTAATTCCATTCTTGATTGATAGGTTGGATGATTTTATGTCTTTTATGTGCCGTTTGCATTTATTTGCTTGGGGACAAGCAAATGCTTAAATGTGGGGAGATTTGATAAACGTAATTTCTTACGTTTATAGTTGTTAAATTTAAGTCGTTTGCATGATAAGTGAAGTCGTTTTAGTGATTTTTGTACTATAATATAGTTTCATAGCAAAATCAAACGTTTTACGACAGTTTTGCGACAGTTTCTTATTTCTCAATGATCACAGGGCACATGACGTCTAGATTGGGAGAATGAATTTTTGAATGTGCTGCTGTTTTGCAGGAAATTCGTCACAGCCGTGAAGGATTTGTACTAGGCCGTGAAGCGCACCAGAGAGCCATTTTCTTACCTAATTATGTCACGGCCGTGAGCATTGATCAACCTAGCCGTGAAGCAATTCGTGGCCGTGAAAGTGGGTGCAAGAGGCCGTGAATTCGGGCAGAAAGACGATTTTTAGGCCCGAACTCGTTACGGCTGTGAAAATTAACACCCCAAGCCGTGAACGTGGGCAGAGACGTGTTTTTCTTCAGGCTTTATGTTTTCATGGACGTGAACTTGAAGATGAAGGTCGTGAACGTCCCATGGAGCCATATTAAAAGTCAAGCACAATGTAGTCAACTTATCTTATCTCTTCAAGATCGGAAAAAATAACGCTTGGGACAAAAAATCTGATTTTTTGGGCGCTGAAACGGCTGCAAATATGACTTTGGAGGCTAGAAATCTTTCAAGAAATCTTTCAAATGGGTTTTTGGCAACTTCTTGGTTTCTATGTTGAACAAAAGAGCAAAAGGTGATAGTGATGAACATCTATATAAAGAGCCATTGTAAGAGAAGAGAAAGGAGGAGAAGAAGGTACGTGAAAGATACTTCATTAAGCTCATATACATACATATACACGTTACCTTTGAAAACCCAAGAACAACTACTTAGTTATCCACCACGTGTTCGATAAACGTACTCAGTGAAGAACGAGATTAACTTCGAAGTCGAATTCAGGGAAGTATTATGATGTATTCGATGTTAATTACGTACTTGTTGTGATCATTATAAGTAGCTAAATCTATTGTATTTGAGACGAGACGAACCCTAGCGCGATAGATTGTGTGTTTAAGTCTATTTGATGTTTTGTTGTTGTTATGACTCGTTTATGAAGCATATGATTATGATTATGTCTATGTGATTAAAATCATCTAGTTAGCTTGGTCATGTCTATGTGTTTAAGTTAAGGTAGTCCGGGAAATCGTAAGCTACGCTCGAGAGAGGGGTGAACGATTAGACCGCTCATAAACGAGCGGAATGAACTCATCGCTAGAGATAGGTTGAACTACCCCGCCGGATTAGAGTCAAATCTAATAGCAGGATTCATCTTGTTTTAATGCGATCTTCGGTTAAGTAGTTAGGGAAGCTTGCCCAGTTACTTAATTCCTTGATTAGTTGTTTACAATCATTATATGGTAAGGCGCAGTTTCGTCAGCTATATAACTCGTATGCATATCGTAGGAATCTCCACGGTCTAATGATAGCTTTGGGGCATTGATTTTATGGGTTCGTTTCCTACCTCTTTCAAGAATCGATATATCCAAGTTGTTGTTGATTATGTTTCAAATGCGTAGAAGCACAAGCTCTACCTACGAATGATGCTAGGGTAGTCGTTAAATATTTGAAATCTTTATTTTCACGATTTGGTTCACCTCGTTGCATTATTAGCGATAAAGGTACGCATTTTTGTAACACTCAGTTTGCGAGGACGCTCGAGAAATACGGCGTGAAACATAGTGTTACTACTGCATACCATCCTCAAGCAAGCGGCCAAGCAGAAGTCGTAAACAGGGAGCTAAAGCATATACTCGAAAAGACCGTGGAGCATCATAGGCGAGATTGGCCAAACAAATTAAACGACGCTTGTGGGCGTACCAAACAGCATACAAGATGTGGATCCACGCCATATAGACTTGTTTATGGGAAATCATGTCATTTACCCGTCGAGTTAGAACATAAAGCATATTGGGCCTTAAAGAAACTAAATTTTGATTTGAATCTTGCAGGTGAAAAGCGAAACTTGCAGATCAACGAGCTCGACGAGTGGAGGCAAATGGCTTATGAGAATACCCGCCTCTACAAGGAGCGTACGAAGCTTTACCATGATCGTAAAATCATGAAACGGGAATTCCAAGAAGACGACCAAGTCTTGCTGTACAATTCGCGGCTGCGATTATTCTCGGGAAAACTGAAATCGAGGTGGTCAGGTCCATTCACGGTGACTCGAGTATTTCCGTACGGAACTATCGAGATCACACATCCGGAAAAAGGGACCTTCAAGGTGAACGGGCAACGTCTCAAGCATTACTATGGGGGTGACATCGAGGCACTTGGGAAGGAAACGATTCACCTCCTCAACACCACCCAACGCTAAAAATCATCGAACTACGCTAGCTAAAAGACATTAAAGAAAGTGCTACTTGGGAGGCACCCCAAGCCTATCCTATGTTTTTCTTTTATTTCTATGCGCATTTTTAGTTTTTATGATTTTATTTTTCAACGATCGCAGGGATTCAAAATCTCAAGTGTGGGGAGGAGCCGTACAAAGCATGCATATCGGACAATTCAGGGAAGTTCGTTTGTCTTTCTATTTCCTCTTCGGTATGTTACATTATTTATGTTGAGGGCAACATAAATCTTAAGTGTGTGGAGGGGAATTTCTGTGAAATTTAGGCGAACATGTTATATGTGTGCATATCTTGATATTTGGTATAAAGTTTTTCGAAATTTTGGCATAAAATTTTTTCCGAAAATTATGTTTCGTATCATGAAGGGATGACTTTATGTTGGAATTTTGTGAGTAATTAGGATACATATGCGTAGTCTACTTGTTTCTTACATGATGAACTTGGCGATACTTGAGAGATTCGTACACATAACCCTATTTTTGTGAGATTTTTGAGCCTACGAGCTTTTCGCTCATTTCTTTGGTTGTGTGAATCTTGCTTAGTTTATTTCTCTTCAGAACTTGCTTGTGTATTACGTTTTGAAACTACTTTAAGTGTTATTGCGTGAAAATGAGGAAGGCATTAGGAATTCAGTCATAGCCAAAGTATCCAACCACGACTGGGCCCCGTAGTTAGCCACTTTAAGCATGAGCCTTTTATTTGTGAAAACCGGATTACAATATGCCGACCCTGATGAAGCCTTCAGACATAAACCCATTGGAGCGATAGTAGAAGTGGAGGTTGAATGACGGACTTAAGAAGCGCAACCCGTACTAAATTTATGAGCTTATGTCATAAAAAAAGAGAGAGAAGAAAAAGAAAAAAAAAAAGAAAAAAAAAAAGAAAAAAGAGAGGATATATATTGACTAAGAACTCTTCCTCCGATAATCTTTCACTCTCGAAAGCGTATTATTCATTTCCTAGATCGAGAAGTTGAAAGAAGAAGGGCTAGGTGAAAAAAAACGACGAATGCAAAAGAACAGAAGTGATGAATAAGAACGACGGACTTTTGGCGCATTCGAGATGATGGCATGATTCCGACACGACTCCTACTCATATCCTTTTTATGCTTGTTCCTTACATTTCTTACATAACTCAGCCATATTACAACCCGGTAAAGACCTTTCGATTCACACGTGAACATTGAAAGTGGTAGATTTATGAATCATTTGCAAGCTTATGGTAGGGATTAGATTAATGCATGACCCGAGAGGTATCACCGACATCTTAACCCATACACTTAGTGATTTGAGTGAATTTTTTGAGGTGCGAATCTTGATAGGTATCTCTAAGGAAGTCGTGTGGTTAGCTGTTGATTTCGAATATGCTTCCAACTTTACTTGAATTATCTCCTACTTAATTCCATTCTTGATTGATAGGTTGGATGATTTTATGTCTTTTATGTGCCGTTTGCATTTATTTGCTTGGGGACAAGCAAATGCTTAAATGTGGGGAGATTTGATAAACGTAATTTCTTACGTTTATAGTTGTTAAATTTAAGTCGTTTGCATGATAAGTGAAGTCGTTTTAGTGATTTTTGTACTATAATATGGTTTCATAGCAAAATCAAACGTTTTACGGCAGTTTTGCGACAGTTTCTTATTTCTCAATGATCACAGGGCACATGACGTCTAGATTGGGAGAATGAATTTTTGAATGTGCTGCTGTTTTGCAGGAAATTCGTCACAGCCGTGAAGGATTTGTACTAGGCCGTGAAGCGCACCAGAGAGCCATTTTCTTACCTAATTGTGTCACGGCCGTGAGCATTGATCAACCTAGCCGTGAAGCAATTCGTGGCCGTGAAAGTGGGTGCAAGAGGGCGTGAATTCGGGCAGAAAGACGATTTTTAGGCCCGAACTCGTTACGGCTGTGAAAATTAACACCCCAAGCCGTGAACGTGGGCAGAGACGTGTTTTTCTTCAGGCTTTATGTTTTCATGGACGTGAACTTGAAGATGAAGGTCGTGAACGTCCCATGGAGCCATATTAAAAGTCAAGCACAACGTAGTCAACTTATCTTATCTCTTCAAGATCGGAAAAAATCACGCTTGGGACAAGAAATCTGATTTTTTGGGCGCTGAAACGGCTGCAAATATGACTTTGGAGGCTAGAAATCTTTCAAGAAATCTTTCAAATGGGTTTTTGGCAACTTCTTGGTTTCTATGTTGAACAAAAGAGCAAAAGGTGATAGTGATGAACATCTATATAAAGAGCCATTGTAAGAGAAGAGAAAGGAGGAGAAGAAGGTACGTGAAAGATACTTCATTAAGCTCATATACATATACACGTTACCTTTGAAAACCCAAGAACAACTACTTAGTTATCCACCACGTGTTCGATAAACGTACTCAGTGAAGAACGAGATTAACTTCGAAGTCGAATTCAGGGAAGTATTATGATGTATACGATGTTAATTACGTACTTGTTGTGATCATTATAAGTAGCTAAATCTATTGTATTTGAGACGAGATGAACCCTAGCGCGATAGATTGTGTGTTTAAGTCTATTTGATGTTTTGTTGTTGTTATGACTCGTTTATGAAGCATAAGATTATGATTATGTCTATGTGATTAAAATCATCTAGTTAGCTTGGTCATGTCTATGTGTTTAAGTTAAGGTAGTCCGGGAAATCGTAAGCTACGCTCGAGAGAGGGGTGAACGATTAGACCGCTCATAAACGAGCGGAATGAACTCATCGCTAGAGATAGGTTGAACTACCCCGCCGGATTAGAGTCAAATCTAATAGCAGGATTCATCTTGTTTTAATGCGATCTTCGGTTAAGTAGTTAGGGAAGCTTGCCCAGTTACTTAATTCATTGATTAGTTGTTTACAATCATTATATGGTAAGGCGCAGTTTCGTCAGCTATATAACTCGTATGCATATCGTAGGAATCTCCACGGTCTAATGATAGCTTTGGGGCATTGATTTTATGGGTTCGTTTCCTACCTCTTTCAAGAATCGATATATCCAAGTTGTTGTTGATTATGTTTCAAATGCGTAGAAGTACAAGCTCTACCTACGAATGATGCTAGGGTAGTCATTAAATTTTTGAAATCTTTATTTTCACGATTTGGTTCACCTCGTTGCATTATTAGCGATAAAGGTACGCATTTTTGTAACACTCAGTTTGCGAGGACGCTCGAGAAATACGGCGTGAAACATAGTGTTACTACTGCATACCATCCTCAAGCAAGCGGCCAAGCAGAAGTCGTAAACAGGGAGCTAAAGCGTATACTCGAAAAGACCGTGGAGCATCATAGGCGAGATTGGCCAAACAAATTAAACGACGCTTGTGGGCGTACCAAACAGCATACAAGATGTGGATCCACGCCATATAGACTTGTTTATGGGAAATCATGTCATTTACCCGTCGAGTTAGAACATAAAGCATATTGGGCCTTAAAGAAACTAAATTTTGATTTGAATCTTGCAGGTGAAAAGCGAAACTTGCAGATCAACGAGCTCGACGAGTGGAGGCAAATGGCTTATGAGAATACCCGCCTCTACAAGGAGCGTACGAAGCTTTACCATGATCGTAAAATCATGAAACGGGAATTCCAAGAAGACGACCAAGTCTTGCTGTACAATTCGCGGCTGCGATTATTCTCGGGAAAACTGAAATCGAGGTGGTCAGGTCCATTCACGATGACTCGAGTATTTCCGTACGGAACTATCGAGATCACACATCCGGAAAAAGGGACCTTCAAGGTGAACGGGCAACGTCTCAAGCATTACTATGGGGGTGACATCGAGGCACTTGGGAAGGAAACGATTCACCTCCTCAACACCACCCAACGCTAAAAATCATCGAACTACGTCTAGCTAAAAGACATTAAAGAAAGTGCTACTTGGGAGGCACCCCAAGCCTATCCTATGTTTTTCTTTTATTTCTATGCGCATTTTTAGTTTTTATGATTTTATTTTTCAACGATTGCAGGGATTCAAAATCTCAAGTGTGGGGAGGAGCCGTACAAAGCATGCATATCGGACTATTCCGGGAAGTTCGTTTGTCTTTCTATTTCCTCTTCGGTATGTTACATTATTTATGTTGAGGGCAACATAAATCTTAAGTGTGTGGAGGGGAATTTCTGAGAAATTTAGGCGAACATGTTATATGTTTGCATATCTTGATATTTGGTATAAAGTTTTTCGAAATTTTGGCATAAAATTTTTTTTCGAAAATTATGTTTCGTATCATGAAGGGATGACTTTTATGTTGGAATTTTGTGAGTAATTGGGATACATATGCGTAGTCTACTTGTTTCTTACATGATGAACTTGGCGATACTTGAGAGATTCGTACACATAACCCTATTTTTGTGAGATTTTTGAGCCTACGAGCTTTTCGCTCATTTCTTTGGTTGTGTGAATCTTGCTTAGTTTATTTCTCTTCAGAACTTGCTTGTGTATTACGTTTTGAAACTACTTTAAGTGTTATTGCGTGAAAATGAGGAAGGCATTAGGAATTCAGTCATAGCCAAAGTATCCAACCACGACTGGGCCCCGTAGTTAGCCACTTTAAGCCTGAGCCTTTTATTTGTGAAAACCGGTCAATATGCCGACCCTGATGAAGCCTTCAGACATAAACCCATTGGAGCGATAGTGGAAGTGGAGGTTGAATGACGGACTTAAGAAGCGCAACCCGTACTAAATTTCTGAGCTTATGTCAAAAAAAAGAGAGAGAGAAAAAGATAAAAAAAAAAAGAAAAAAGAAAAAAAAGAAAAAAGAGAGGATATATATTGACTAAGAACTCTTCCTCCGATAATCTTTCACTCTCGAAAGCGTATTATTCATTTCCTAGATCGAGAAGTTGAAAGAAGAAGGGCTTGGTGAAAAAAACGACGAATGCAAAAGAACAGAAGTGATGAATAAGAACGACGGACTTTTGGCGCATTCGAGATGATGGCATGATTCCGACACGACTCCTGCTCATATCCTTTTTATGCTTGTTCCTTACATTTCTTACATAACTCAGCCATATTACAACCCGGTAAAGACCTTTCGATTCACTCGTGAACATTGAAAATGGTAGATTTATGAATCATTTGCAAGCTTATGGTAAGGATTAGATTAATGCATGACCCGAGAGGTATCACCGACATCTTAACCCATACACTTAGTGATTTGAGTGAATTTTTTGAGGTGCGAATCTTGATAGGTATCTCTAAGGAAGTCGTGTGGTTAGTTGTTGATTTCGAATATGCTTCCAACTTTACTTGAATTATCTCCTACTTAATTCCATTCTTGATTGATAGGTTGGATGATTTTATGTCTTTTATGTGCCGTTTGCATTTATTTGCTTGGGGAGAAGCAAATGCTTAAATGTGGGGAGATTTGATAAACGTAATTTCTTACGTTTATAGTTGTTAAATTTAAGTCGTTTGCATGATAAGTGAAGTCGTTTTAGTGATTTTTGTACTATAATATGGTTTCATAGCAAAATCAAACGTTTTACGGCAGTTTTGCGACAGTTTCTTATTTCTCAATGATCACAGGGCACATGACGTCTAGATTGGGAGAATGAATTTTTGAATGTGCTGCTGTTTTGCAGGAAATTCGTCACAGCCGTGAAGGATTTGTACTAGGCCGTGAAGCGCACCAGAGAGCCATTTTCTTACCTAATTGTGTCACGGCCGTGAGCATTGATCAACCTAGCCGTGAAGCAATTCGTGGCCGTGAAAGTGGGTGCAAGAGGCCGTAAATTCGGGCACAAAGACGATTTTTAGGCCCGAACTCGTTACGGCTGTGAAAATTAACACCCCAAGCGGTGAACGTGGGCAGAGACGTGTTTTTCTTCAGGCTTTATGTTTTCATGGACGTGAACTTGAAGATGAAGGTCGTGAACGTCCCATGTAGCCATATTAAAAGTCAAGCACAACGTAGTCAACTTATCTTATCTCTTCAAGATCGGAAAAAATCACGCTTGGGACAAGAAATCTGATTTTTTGGGCGCTGAAACGGCTGCAAATATGACTTTGGAGGCTAGAAATCTTTCAAGAAATCTTTCAAATGGGTTTTTGGCAACTTCTTGGTTTCTATGTTGAACAAAAGAGCAAAAGGTGATAGTGATGAACATCTATATAAAGAGCCATTGTAAGAAAAGAAAGGAGGAGAAGAAGGTACGTGAAAGATACTTCATTAAGCTCATATACCTACATATACACGTTACCTTTCAAAATCCAAGCACACCTACTTAGTTGCCCACCACGTGTTCGATAAAAGTACTCAGTGAAGAACGAGATTAACTTCGGAGTCGAATTCAGGGAAGTATTTATGATGTATATTCGATGTTAATTACGTACTTTGTTGTGATCATTATGAGTAGCTAAATCTATTGTATTTGAGACGAGATGAATCCTAGCGCGATCGATTGTGTGTTTAAGTGTATTTGATGTTTTGTTGTTGTTATGACTCGTTTATGAAGCATATAATTTTGATTATGTCTATGTGATTAAAATCATCTAGTTAGCTTGGTCATGTCTATGTGTTTTAAGTTAACGTAGTCCGGGAAATCGATACTAGGATATTTAACGTACTATTGTGTATTTGTAAGTATTGTTATTTACATTTTCAACAATCAAACATTCGTACTAGGATATTTAAGCGGATGTTTTTCTAAGTACATAGTTCCCTTGGGATTCGATACTCGAATATTTGCTACGTCTATGCTATTTCTATAGGTACACTTGCCTGTTGAGCGTAGAATAGTGTGTTAGTGTTCGTTTTATTTATATCGAGTCTCTATTTCTTCCCCATGAAGATATTTATATCGAATGCGAAGATGCTTCTCTGAGGCAACTTCACAAGGCAAAGGTACATGTAACTTGCGTCATAGATGAAGAAGCTGAGGAAGATTTTGGAACTTATGATTTTGATTTCATATCAATTGGGAGATTGAAGTAGAATGGATCCCAATGGCTTCTCCGTTTTTGCAGTACTATGTGCAACTTTTGACAGATCCGACTAATTTTTAACTTCGGTTTTGTTCTTCACTGCTTATTTGGACAACAAAAGGAAGCTCCACGAGGAAGAACCTCCCCTGTCGAACCATCTCTTCTGGGTTCAAATGACTACCCGAGAAGCAACACCTTCGCCATGCAATTCGAATCGGGTCAAGAATCCGCAAAAGGGGCAGCAATAGCTCTGGGTGTTTTTAATTACGGAACCAGCAAGCTGCCACATGAATGGCTGTTGAGCAAAAGTAAAGTAGACGGACGACATAAAAATACGTCAAGAAAATCGAATTGTAGGTGAATGAGTATTGTTTGCCTAGTAATTCAATTAAAGACAACAAGCACAATATCTGAGAAGTTCGCCAACATATCAATGGATTCGGCACAAAATACGTCCAAAGCACAGAAATATAAAAAAGGGAGCTCGTGAACTGCAGCTATTGCCTTCGGAGAACACCACAAGCAATGTATCCTGCACACCAAAATTTTTAACGATGTCAAGAAACAACAAAGAATAAATGCGTCATACTTCAAGAACAAGCATGGAGTCTTAGCAACTCATACTCCGCCCGCACTTGTACTACATCAGCAGTCCCACCATGCTCCGCATGTATGCAAATCTTAAACTTCTCCACGAATGGCTCGTAAAGATTCTTCACAATACAAACCCGCGCAAAGTCGATATGCTCCATATTTGTTGTGATACTATCCGTGAAGAGGGGACGGCCCACCGTGCTAGCAACGACCCCAATACCAGTCGGCGTCCAGAATTCCCCCAGCACATCCCACAATTTGACCAATAGAGGAACTTCGACATGGTCCCTCTTAGCGAAGGACATGCCCGGCCGCCATATCTCAAGAAACAACGGGTGCCCCTTCATTAACCACAGCCCACCCTCAAGGACTCCGTTCATGGCCTCAGCTGAATCAAATATGAACTTGAAGAAACCATTAAGCGAGGCGCACGCCTCGTTTAGACCAGCCCATGTAGATCTAGGGGTGTTCAAATTAACCGGAAAACCGAAAAAACCGACCGAACCGTAAAGAACCGAACCGAAAAAACCGGAACCGAAAAAACCAAACCGTATTGTAAAAAACCAAACCGAACCAAATTAAAATGGTTCGGATCTCGGATTAAGCATACGTAAAACCGAAAAAACCGAAAAACCGAACTGAAATTATCATACTACATTAAAAATAGAAAAATATCAAAAATCATTTATTTTTCTCCCATAACGTAACCAACAAAGTAAATATAATTTCATTGGTATACTTTTTTCCATTTTTAGGTGAATGTTTTCCTCACTAATCAAATACTATTTTTCTCCCAAATAATTTATATTATCTAAGATGAATGTTTTTATATTTTGGTTAGATTTTGTTCCATTTTGATATTGTTTTTTCGGACCTTTGAATTATTTTGCTACATGCAACGTTCCATAAATCTTCTTTGTTTTTAATAACCATAAATGTTTTATGTATTTTCAGCTCATAATAGGTTTTTTGTTAATATTAAATCCCTAACCGAAAAACCGACCGAAAAAACCGAACCGAATTATAAAAAACCGAACCGAACTAAAAATGGTTCGGATATCGGATTAAGCATACGTAAAACCGAAAACCAAAAAACCGAACCGAATTTGAAAAAACCGAACCAACCGATGAACACCCCTATGTGGATCGGAAAAACCGTTCGACGTGTGGGAAATACGGACGTCGCCCAAGAAAATAGCCAACAAGAGTGAATTCCCATCGCGCAAAACCCTGACAAGGCACCTCCTATGTAGGAGCTACCTCGGGCATCCCATCAACAATAATCGGCGGCGTATATTCCAGCTGAACACGCTTTGTCAAATCTCGATGACCTCTTGCAGTCAACGACCCATTCATAACCACCGTGACGAAGGTCGATAGCCCAGCTGGTACCGTAGATGTCACCGGCGTCGAATAATTATCCAAGACAGTTGCGATGGCCGCATCATCCCCATCGATATTCGCCACCCGCGGTGGGTCTGAAATTAGAAGGCCGACATCAGAAGAAACTATAATCGGGGAATCCTCCTCATCCATCCTCGATCAAAGTGCAAATAGTGGTTCCCGAAGGCGTGCCACGACGGTGCCGGATTTGTCCACCCCCGTCCGCCGGATTCCGACGTAAAATACCCGGCCTCGTGACCCCCAAACCCGCGTGATTTGGATCAGTCGTAGCCAACACCGGCAGCCGCTACTCGGTAAGATCCACCCTCTCCACAGTCGGGAAAGGTTTTCTTTGTTATGAGTTTCTTACTTCGTAATTCTTTCATCTGGTTTGTCTATATATGTATTTTTGTAGTAACGTAATAAAAAACTTTCCATGTCTTGTTCGCTTTTCCACGCATTCATGACTTAAAAATTCTACCCATGCAAGCTGCTATAAGATCTATGGTAAAAAAAGAGGAAGCCGACGACACAGCGAGCTGCGCCGGTCACGGTGGTGATGACGCCGCCCCATACTAATAAGCAGATGAACGACACTATGAATCACACCGAGTCTAGCAATCAGAATTGAGAGAGTTTATCTGTAAATTCGAAAACCACTGTTCCATTGCCAAAGGTGTCGGCGCCATTGCAATCGGGTATTAAAAGAGCGGATGACAGCGAACTGGAGCAGGAGTGGCCGCAACTTTCAGGATCCTCTGGCAGGATTCCTGTGAAACCTAATGATTGCAATCCGTGGCTCAATTTTAGGGACAAAATTCTGGAAAACCAGAGCACGCGACTCGACTATATTGCACCTGTTACTGAAGCAGGGCAGAAATTAGGAATAATAGATATTAATGAGATCCAGGAGGAAGTTGATCACTGGAAATCAGCTCTACTGTGCTATGTTTTAGGGGTGAATCCTCCATATGGGGTAATGACTGGGTTTCTGAAGAGAAAATGGGGAAAACTCGGGTTGATGAACGTATGGCAAGTAAGACAAGGACTATTTCTGGTGAGATTTGAGAATGTGGAATCTAGGGATCGCATTCTGCAAACGGAGATTCTACATTTTGATAAAAAAAACCAGTAGTGCTAGCTCCATGGACCGAGGACACGAATTAAACAAAGTGGGAGTGGAGAGTGTTCCTCTATGGATTCAAATGCCTAAACTTGGGGGATAAAGACATTGAGTAAACTTGCGAGTCTGATTGGCATACCAATTATGACTGATGTTGTAACCCGTAACAAAGAGAGAATTCATTATGCTCGAGTACTTATGGAAGTAAAACTTGGGGAACCACTCAAGGATTCTATCCAATTCTTGAATGAGAAAGGGCAATTGATGGAGCAAAAGATTACATATGAGTGGAAACCAGTGTTTTGTCAGAAATGCCAGAAATATGGTCATGAGGAAATAAATTGCAGGGAAGGAGAAAGGAAAACATGGCAGCCAAGACATAAGCTACCAGCAAACGAGCAGCAACCAGGTGCTCCTTCTGTGACCCCTGTTAAGAAACTAGAGCAGCAGATATCAGCTAATGAGCAGCAACCAGATGACCATGGTGTGCAGACAGCCCTAGAGGGTTTAGGGTTAAGGAAAACATGGCAGCCAAGTCATGGGCAGACCTTGTTCAGGCTGAAGGAGCGAGGAAGTACAGACACTATACTACACCCTTCCAAGCAGAGGGTCCATGACCTTGGTCATGGATAGGAGTGCTATATGGAATGTTAGGGGTCTAAATGGTCCCGCAAAGCAGAGAGATAACTCTTTTCTGCTGTAAATATAGAATAAACCTCGTATGCCTACTTGAAACCAAACTGAAGGTGGACCATGTGAGCATGGTTGCAAACAAAATGTTTAGTGGATGGAATTTCTGTCATAACTTGAGTGAGTATCCTCTAGGTAGAATTGTGATTGTATGGAGAGGTAATATGAAGTTGGAGCTGCTGACTAAGACTGACCAACTGCTGCACTTCAGAGTTAGGAAGGATGGGATGGATCTTTCTTATCTGACCTGTGTGTATGGACTAAATGATCCTGCCGGGAGGGAGAGACTGTGGGAGTCTATATTGCAGATTGGAGGGGCTTTAAGAGATCCATGGATGATATGGGGTGACTTTAACAATATCAGAGGCTTTGAGGACAGAATTGGTGGAGCTTCTATAAATGCTAAAGAGTTTAGAGGGTTCAATCAGTGTGTCCAACAATGTCAGCTAGAGGAAATCAGAAGGAGTGGGTGCCATTTCACTTGGACCAACAACCAGTGTCAAGAGAAGAGAATATGGAGTAGGATTGATTGGGCTTTTGCAAATGAGGCTTGGCTAACCAAATACTTCGAGTATAGTGTGTTGTTTCTCAATGAAGGAATTTCAGATGATACACCTCTGCTCCTCAGATGTAATGGACAACCTCAGAACTTTAGGAAGCCCTTCAAGTACTTCAACATGTGGAGCTTAGCCCCTGATTTTCTGCAGACAGTCCAAAACAGCTGGTGTCCTCAGGGTGGATCAGCTATGAGAAGCATTTGTGCGAATTTGATATAGCTACAGGGACCCCTGAAAGCCCTCAACAGACAGACATTTGCTGACATTGTCAAGCAGACTGAGACTGTTAAGGAAAGACTGGATAAGATCCAGAGTATACTGCACCTTGACCCCTTGAAAAAGGAACTGCTAGATAAAGAAGCAGACATCAGGTTGGAGTATGGTTTTCTGGCGAAGACCACGGGGAAGTTTCTGAGGCAAAAGGCAAAAATCAGATGGTTGGAGAAAGGGGATTAGAACACTGACTATTTCCATTCTATGCTCCGACAGAGAACCTATACAAACAGAGTCTCAAGTATATCTACTGCTACTGGGATGTACTAACTGACTATGGGGAAATCCACAAGCATTTTTCTGAATTTTTCAAAATCTGCTAGGACAACACCCGTCCAAGTCAGCTAGGGTGGAACATGGGGTAGCTGAAGAGGGGTACATCATGACCCTGTCTGATCAGCTGCAGCTAATACAACCTTTTGACAGAAAGGAAGTCCGAGTGGCACTGACATCAATCCATGAGGAGGCTGCACCCGGGCCGGATGGTTTCGGCAGTGGTTTCTTCAAACATTCATGGGGTATTGTGGGTAACCACATAACTGATGCTGTTATGGAATTCTTTGAGACTGGGAAACTCATCCCTAGCCTTAATAAAACAGTGCTATGCTTGGTTCCAAAGGTGAAATCCCCGGTTACAGCTCAAGACTTTAGGCCTATTGCCTGTTGTAATGTCATAATCAAATGCATTTCCAAAATGCTATACGCTAGGATCAAGCCTCTCTTACCTAAACTCATCCACCCTAACCAGAGCGCTTTTGTTGAAGGTAGATCAATCGTGCACAATATCCTATTGTGCCAGGACATGATCAGGCTATACAAACGAAAAAACGCATCTGCAAGGGCTCTAATGAAGGTGGATTTAAGAAAAGCTTATGATTCTCTGGATTGGGAGTTTCTGAGATCTTGGCTAGATGTGCTTAGATTCCCCACGAAGTTCATCACGTGGATTATGGAATGTGTCACAACTGGGACTTACACTATATCTCTAAATGGGGCTCAAACCGGCTGCTTCAAAGGTACTAGAGGATTGAGACAAGGGGACCTAGTATCACCCCTGTTATTTGTAATTGCCATGGAGTATCTCACCAGAAAACTACAGCTCTCTTCAAAGGACACACGGTTTAGATTTCACCCATTGTGCAAACAGCTCAGATTGGTGAACCTATGCTTCGCAGACGACTTGATGATTTTCTGCAAGGGAAGGTTGAGTGCTGTAAACGTGGTTAAGGAGGCCTTAGATCATTTCAAAGCTGTCTCTGGACTCGAGGCTAATGAGCATAAATCAAGGCTGTTCCTGGCTGGAGTCCATCAATCAGAGGCTGAGAAGATTCAACAGAGAACTGGATTCCAGATGGGGGCTTATCCTATGAGATACTTTGGAGTGCCCATCTCCCTCACAAAGTGGAGCAGCAGCACATGTCAAAATCTGGTAGAGAAAATCACCTCTAGAATTAGGAGCTGGGCTACCAGAAATCTGTCATATGCAATTAGGAGCTCGGTGTTATTGGCAACTCATGGATATTGGGGATCTATATTCATGCTTCCCAAGGCTGTCTCGAAGGAGGTGGATAGAATTTGTAGGGAATTCTTATGGGGAAAGAAACTGCATGGAAAAAGTGTACCACTTATTAGCTGGGATAGAGTCTGTTTACCTAAGAAGCAGAGAGGTCTGAATATTAGAGATTGTGTGACGTGGAACCTTGCTTTAGCTGGGAAACAGATTTGGAATATAACTCTAGAAGCTGACTCCCTTTGGATCAAGTGGATTAATGTGATATACCTAAAAGGGACTTGTCTTTGGGACTACTCTCCTGCTTGCGACTCATGCTGGCATTGGAAGAGGCTGCATAGAATCAAAAAGAGATTCTCTGAGGGATATAATGGTAGAAGATGGCTGCTAACACCTGATGGAAAGTACACCATCTGGATATCAATGGCTGAAGGGGGAAGCTCCCATATTCCCTTATGCTAATGCCATCTGGAATAGGTATAATGTACCTAAACACTCCATTATTCTGTGGCTATTACTTCATAAGAGGCTCCTAACACAGATGGAATGCTGAGTTGGGGGATGAGTATCACTGATAGTAAATGTAGACTCTGTGGGATTGCTGATGAGACACTGGAGCACTTGTTTGTGGAATGCTGGTTCAGTCGATGTATACTGCAGAGAATCAGCACCTGGCTGACGCTGGGAAACATTCTCAATTATGAAGGGCTATGTGAGAGAATGAGGAAGCTAGCAGCCAAAAGGAACCCCCAACACTGCATTATCCTGGCGTGCTACGCGTCGATACTTTATCACATTTGGCAAGAAAGAAACAAAAGAATACATGAAGATGGAGAGAGGAGTGTGGAACAGATTTGCCAAGTGATTGCAGCTGAATTGAAGTGGCGAATAAAGACAGCTTGTAAGGCGAAAAAGGCTATTGGTTCGGCTCTCTATCAGACTGTTTGCTTGACAAATTTAGTCTGACTTGTACATAGTTGACTCTGCTTTGCTAGGAGTTAATCTCGATTGTGGTAAATGAATACATATTTTACCAAAAAAAAAAAAAGATCTATGTTACGTTCCCTATATCCATGAAATAGTTTGTCGAAATCACTGACATACCTATTGCAATCAACATTTTAATATATTAAAGTTCAATTCCTTAATTTAGTTTCTAGTGATAACAATGAAATGAAAAAAGGGCACTATTTAAAAATGTAATTGAGTTCGTATAAATTTCCTCAAGCATACCTTCTATAAATATTCTTTACTCCATTTGTTTTGAAATACAAGTAAATTGAGAGTTTGGTATGAGGACATAGTAGTTAGTCAACAAACTCGTGTCTCCTTTTGACTTTATAGTAATAATTACGGTAATTAAATGCTGAATCGCGACATATAACCATATTTACTATTAAGTTTTACAAGTCAAATGTATGAACACAAAATTATATAAATAATCTAATTGGTCGAGGGATGAGATTTTGGGCTATACCATAACAACTGAAAACCCTAGAGAAAAAAAAAAGACTATTTGAATCTCGTCGTCCTGTAATTTAACCAATTTCAAGGGATAAATCAAGGAATCAGGGTAAGTAGTCAACATTTTCTTTCTGAATTGTAGTGATCTTAATTGAGTCTTCAAGAGTAGAGAAACTATGTGAATTTTCATGGACCTTTGCATCACATAGTTGCCGTCTGCTGTTCAGGCTTGACCGAGTCCCTATTTCTTCCCCATGAAGATATTTATATCGAATGCGAACATGCTTCTCTGAGGCAACTTCACAAGGCAAAGGTATATGTAACTTGCGTTCATAGATGAAGAAGCTGAGGAAGATTTTGGAACTTATGGTTTTGATTTCACATCAATTGGGAGATTGAAGTAGATTGGATCCCAATGGCTTCTCCGTTTTTGCAGTACTATGTGCAGCTTTTGACAGATCCGGCTAATTTTTAACTTCGGTTTTGTTCTTCACTGCTTATTTGGACAACAAAAGGAAGCTCCATGAGGAAGAACCTCCCCTGCCGAACCATTTCTTCTGGGTTTAAATGACTATCCGAGAAGCAACACCTTCGCCATGCAATTCGAATCAGGTCAAGAATCCGCAAAAGGGGCAGCAATAGCTCTGGGTGTTTTTAATTACGGAACCAGCAAGCTGCCACATGAATGGCTGCTGAGCAAAAGTAAAGTAGACGGACGGCATAAAAATACGGCAAGAAGAAAATCTAATTGTAGGTGAAGGAGTATTGTTTGCCTAGTAATTCAATTAAAGACAACAAGCACAATATCTGAGAAGTTCGTCAACATATCAACGGATTCGGCACAAAATACGTCCAAAGCACAGAAATTTGCTGCTGCAAAAGCCAAGTTAGCATAAAAAAGAGGGCTCGTGAGCTGCAGCTATTGCCTTCGGAGAACACCACAAGCAATGTATCCTGCACACCAAAATTTGTAACGATGTCAAGAAACAACAAAGAATAAATGCGTCATACTTCAAGAACAAGCATGGACTCTTAGCAGCACAAACTGCAGATAATAAGGCCCCCAAAATCAGAAAGTTATATGATAGAATATTTTGCTTAGCCCTCTCGAACGAATGATCCAGAGTGAAAAGTGAGTCGTTCTTTTGAATTCAACTTGATGCAATTTATCCATGAAAAAAGATCCCTCCAGACCACATATACACGTCAAGAAGGAATTATAGCCAGCCTACGCAAGAAAGCGCAACTCCCCAAATCAATATAGATAGTAATAGGAAGATATTGCTGCAGACAAGAAACTCGAAAGCACGTCAAATAAATACTACTACTACTACTACTTTTAAGCTGCCAAAAGTCAATCAAGATTTCCGAATCTGAGTGTTGACACACAAACACGAATGTGCATTACGGTAAAAGAGTGAACGGACCTCCAAACGCACAATGAATTATCAAAGTGGTGGAATTGAGAAGAGACCCGCCGAAGTGAACCACCTTCCAATATGCTGGGGGCCCATGAGAAAGCTGAACCTCTTCGTCACCTTCACCAAGAGCGGGAGCAGCCCCTCCGCCGTCTCAACATTGCCCCTTTGTAGCTCATCCTCCTCCGAAAAGTCGTACAAGTCTACGACCAAATGAGGACACCCGGATATGTTGTCAACACGAATACGCACGGTGCATGCAAGAAGACTGGATGTCAGCCAAGTAATTCCGATTCCAGGGCTGCAAAAGTAGTCATCGCTGGGCATCAGTGGTAGCTCGGGATAGGAGAGAAAATCACGTGTACCAGCTCCATCTTCCCACGCAACCCAATCTGCCAAACAGAAACGATCCCTCGCTAAGAAGTAAAGTTCCTCCGCTGGCCGAGGGCATGTGTACCTAAAGCATTGCACCCAACCACGGTTCCAATCATTTAAATCCAAAGTGAAGTTTCCTAATTCAGTGGAGATGAGCAGGAGAGAGCTATTGTCGATGAAAGAATAAGTCAGAGCTTGAGGAAAAGGAGTCAGGCGTGAAGCACAATTGCCCGCAGCAAAAACGCCACGCAGGAGTGGGCGTAAATCGGGGAGTTCTGTCCAGCTTCCTTCAACAGGATCGAACAATTCAAAGGCTCCACGGTAATTTTCAGCAGGTCTGCCAACATGAAGCACAGAACTAAGGACTACCATCTTTCCATCGGGCGTTTGGCATCCAACGGGTCTATACTTGTGAAACTTCATAGGCGTGGCTTCAGTTAAGTCATCCTTTACCAATTTCATTACTGGCGTAGGCGACGAAGTGGGTGGTATTGAAGACAAGCTATAAGAGTACACAGCTTTTTCTTTTTTTCCAAACAGATAAAGTGTCGTGCCAAGAACGCAAAATCCATCAACGTTCAAATCAACGCTGGAGAAACACAGATGAGGATTCTTCGGCATATACGGGCCATCATCGGCACTTGCGACGTCATCTAAGTCGAACAAATATAAGCAGTGATCCACGTTCTCGTCGACAAAGGAAAATTCACCACTCTGATCCCGCTTGGGAGCGCATGAGCAGATCAAGCATACCTTACCCAAAAGATGCGGCGAAGACATCCGGCGTATCTTAGAGGGCCGAATATCCGTTGAATCTTCTGCTACCGGAGACGACCTTCGTTTCGCGTCCATTCCGG
This sequence comes from Craterostigma plantagineum, assembly GCA_027422505.1. Taxonomy (NCBI): domain Eukaryota; kingdom Viridiplantae; phylum Streptophyta; class Magnoliopsida; order Lamiales; family Linderniaceae; genus Craterostigma; species Craterostigma plantagineum. Next base: position 98,626 of record JAPQWV010001134.1, on the reverse strand, counting down.
CGGCGAGAAAGCGTTTGAGGGCTTCGGATTGGGATAATAGAGTTGTTAGGTTAGGATTAATTTGTGATATTCAAAAACTGTAATTTGGGTCTAAATATTCGATGACAGTACACACCTGAGGAGATAAGACCGAAGAAGCTCCGACGTCGTCGTTTGCAAGTGAAATGAAATCCCTTTCGTTGAGACTACGAGAAAGGAGGTCATTTTCTGGGCTTTCTTCACGATGAGGCCATTATGCATTTGGGTTAACCGTTAAAAGTCCGTGTTTGTTAGCCCATTAAATTGCAAATAGGCCCAATGCTTTTTTTTTTTATTTCACCTTTTTGGCACGTTTCTTAGTTTTTTTAAAAAGACCGGTCTTGTGCCGGTTTTTGCAATCCTAATCTTTTCTTCCTACGCTCTCTTTGTTCGGGCGAGTAAATTTCAAAAATTTTCTCACCGCCGTTACTAAGATCGTGCTCCGTATATAAAGAAAACGTGCATGTACGACACATAATAGAGTAGAGTATATTACCCTTGTAGCGAAGATCCCGAGCTCCCGGTTGTAGTACACCGTTCACGCTTCCACGAGCCGCGACGAAGAGAGTCATGCCGACCCCGAGACGTATCACAAACCAAATTCCTCCCAAGGATGGCTAGAGAGGGAATGGAGTTGTTTTAAGAGATATATTTTCTACAAAATTTCCTCTAAGGATGGTACTTAATTTTTCTCACTCAGAAGTGAAAAGTACACATCAAAACTTAGTTTATCACTAAGAAAAACTTTATTTTATAGGTCACGAAATATTTTCAAGCTTTGAAAATGATTTTTACCATACAAAATAATTATGTCAAAACATAATGGCCCACCTTTAAAAAAAATTCACTAAAGGTTAATATTGCTTAAAAATATTTTTGGCATGTAATCCAAAGAATAGAAAACAACACTTTGGCATTTTGCATTTCACATGAATCATGCCATAAATATTTTCTTTTTTTATTAATTTCCAAACTAAAAATAAAATACCATTTTTACCATTGTGTTAAAAGTTGGGCCATTAAATAAACTAGGTTTAGACCGGTGCGATGCACGGGTTGTTTATTGATTACGTGTCAATGAAAAGGAACACATTGTAAAGAATGTGAAATATGTTTTTGTGTCCGTGTAATAATATAAAAAATATTGCATTATACATTACAAATTATTTTTGCTTGACGTGCACCATAATTTATTTGTGTCATGTATTTTAAAGAATGTCCAATATATTTTGCTCTACTTGTAACAATATATAAAATATTGCTTTATCGAATACAAATCATTTTTTTAAGGTGCGCATAATAATATTTCAGTGGTTTTATGTGAAGAATGCCAAAATATATTAGAAATTAATTTTACTTGATCTGGGCCATAACTTTTCAGTCATGTATTTTAAAGAATGTCAAATCATTTTTGTTATACGTGTAACAATATCCAATAATAATGTATTGTGAGTCTTATTTTTGCACGACTGTTATTGTAACAGTCGTGTAATTAATCATAGTCGTGCGATTTCTCATCATACATTTTATTTGCAATATTGACCACTACTACGGAAGACTTCATTTAGTTTGCACTGCCGAATATGAACATATGAACGTCGGCATTGTACAGAATACACGACTTAGATACTTTGGCGCATGCCAAATAAAAAAATCTGTAATGTATAATGCGAAATTTTTTTATTGTTACACGTAAAAATTATCGACATTATTTAAAATACACGATAGAAATATTATTATGGCTCAGATCGGCTAAGAATAATTTCTAATGTATCATGCAATATATGAGTATAGTCTACTAATGAAGACTGATTCTAGACTTACAAAAAAACATGGTATACGCTACTAATGAAGACTTAGATAACTTATAACTGTGTTGTTTAGAGCTTACCATTTATCAGAAACATTTTATTTGCACTACTGAAAATATTTAAAATACACGACAGAAATATTATTATGGCTCAGATCGACTATGAATAATTTCTAATGTATCATGCAATATATGAGTATAGTCTACTAATGAAGACTGTTTTTAGACTTATAAAAAAAACATGGTATACGCTACTAATGAAGACTTAGATGACTTATAACTGTATGGTTGAGAGCTTTCCGTTCATCAGATCATTTTATTTGCACTACTGAAAATTATGAAGCAAGACGTAGACATATCTTACAAACACGGGGTCCACGAACTCGTGCTATAACTGAACTGATTTAGGAATCGATTCCTGTTCAAGTTATGTTCGTTGACTCCATCTACTTCTCCTCATGTGCAAGGAAACTCAGTCATCAAAGACTCTTGAGTCGAAAACTCGTTCCCTGATTCCTGTTTTTGCTTCTTGTCGGCTGACACTTGGATTTAGGCTTTGAAGAAGCCCTAGCCGTGTACCAATCAAGATATAGCTATGAATGATAGTGTGATTTCTTTTTTGGGTCGAATATTATGAATTAGTATTGGGTTTTTGGCGCTTATGACCCAATAAGTAAATAAGTCCATTTAGTGTTAGAATATTTATCAATCTGATATTGAATATATACTGTTCAATTACACAACGAATAATATAATTGTTATGCTTAGTGTGTAACGCGCAGGGTTTTTTAGGGTTAGGATTCAACTGAATCTAATTCGATTTATGTTATATACAATTACGTGTTTCTATTGAAATGTCAACGTATTATCACATATTTGTTGGAATAATAATTTTATGAGATTTATGATGGTGTAGTTTAATATTTTCAACTTCAGAAATTAATCATCATTAACCTGAATATTTCATTGTTCGTTCTCATTATGTACAGTCTATAATGACGATTGGAGAATTCAGTCGTGTAGTTTATAGTCATCCATTTTTCAGTCGTGTATTATGTAGCCCCTAAGCTAGGAATGTTATATATACCAACTGTAGTTTTCAGTCGCGTATTTGGAAAATGTGAAGTTTATTGTAAATCCTTGCCATCAATATGAAGTAAAATCTTGCAATGATGGGATAATTCATCCGTGTATTAATTATCTGGAAAATGTGAAGTTCATTGTAAATCTTTGTCAGAATTTATGGACGTAAATTTTTGTAAGACGGCATAACAATGCTCTCCAGAATTTATCTGGAAAATTTTTCACTCTCCACCATTTGCTGAATCTTATCTTAGTGTAGTTAAAAAATTTGGCTTTTGCATTATTACAAATTACTTTTACTTGGCGTGCGCCATAATTTATTTGATTTATGTATTGTAAAGAATGTCCAATATATTTTGTTCCACTTGTAACAATATATAAAATATTGCTTTATAGATTACAAATCATTTTATTTTTAGTAATTTTTTTAATATTATTTCGAATTATTTGAATAATTCGAATTTATTCGAATAAAATTTGAATTATTCGAATAATATTCGAAAAAATTCATAAAAAAAGTTGAATAAAATTGAAAAATTCAGAAAAATAATAAAATATAGAAATAATATTTGAACATATATTCTAATAAAATTTCGAATAAAAGAATTCTAATAACAAATTCGAATAACGTTCGGATAAAAATTCGAATAAAAAAATCGAATAATTGATTGTTTTGGATACGTAATTTGAATAAGTAATTTAATAAGAAATTCCAATAATAATTCGAATAATATAATTCGAGTAAAAGAATTCGAATAATGTTCGTACATAGCACTCGAATCATTGAATTCGAATAAGAATCGAATAAACAATCGTACAAGTAATTAAGTTTAGCTATCTCTAATATTTTTTGAATAAGGATATTTTGGTAATTTTAAACCCAATCCCTTTTACTCAAAATCCTCCCACCAACACATCGAGCCAACTCCTCCCAAGCTTCTAACATCATCGGCATCATTGTCTCTATCTCTCTCTCTTCCATGCTTTCACCGCCGTTCAACGCCTTCGGGTACATGACAATACCCCCTTCTCGAATAGATCCTTGTCCCCAAGGATCTTGCTTCAGAATTTCGATTTGAGCGACGTTTGTAGTTTGTTCAGATCCATCGCCCTTGAAAGAACCTCCATGGCACGGCTGAAATGGGTTCACGATAGCACCCCCTAGCTTAGATGGCTCATGATCCCACGTGATGCGGGTATGACCCCGATCAACAAGATTTAGGTTCGGGAAAGATGATTGACGAGTGAAACGGACTAGGTCTAACGTTTTTGCGTGTGTTAGGATATGTATTTCAGTGTTAGAAAAGGAAAAGGACACGATAGTCACCGATTTTACGTGGTTCGGACAGATGTCCTACGTCCACGGGCCGCCAGGAACAGTTTCTACTATTCACGGTTGAGAAATACACCCTCAGACTCACGTCGCTCATTACAGTGCATCCATGGTGTAAAAACGAATGAAGAAGACGATTACAGAGGAAAATATCTAAGTGTTTTTTGTGTATTGTGTTGAGTCTCTCCCTCTTTTGCCTTCTCTCTTTCCCATATATCCATTCTGTTCTCCTATTGCCAGCTGGACGTCCTTTTGGGGACCACTCGTCGCAGGTGTACTGTTGTCAGACTGGCGCGCCCCCTTCCTGGTTTTCCTGTCAGCCAATCATCGTCTTCCACGTGTCCTCTGGTCGGCTACGCCTTATATTTCCCGCTCAATCTCTTTCACTGGACGCGCCATTCGTACTTTTTCCGTACAAGGTCTCTGGTCCCCAGATACCCCTCTTACCTGGTCCTTTACCGAGAACAGTACCACTTGTCAGATATCCGAGTTAGGAGGAACGCTGATCCGACAGTTACCCCTATCATCCAGTCCCCCTACTCTGAGTTGTAATGCGCCAAGCATTGCAGCTCGGAGTATTACTAAGAGAGCATTCCTCCTTTACTATGCCTTCAGACCTTCCCAGTTGGCCTGCGCTACCTTTAATTGGATGGGACAGCTCGCCCACCTTTTCAGAGAGTTAACGTATCCCTGAAGGGACACGTGTCCCCAAAATCGTCTTCTCTCTCTTACTTACTCATTTTGAAATTTTCGAGGCCTTTACTTATCACTTTTCCCCCCTTTTCTCCAAAAAAAAAACTCTTCGACACTTAGCGATTTTTCCCTTTTCTTCATCCTTAGGGTTCTCTTCGACATTTTCGCCCAAAATCAATCAGTGCTCAAGATCATCCCTCTTTGCCTCGCTTCATCAGGTAATTCCTCGATACCTCTCTTCTTCTTTTTTTTCTGTACACTCGTCGATTTGTATCTTAGTCCCTCTCCCATTTCGTGTTTGCGGGGCGAAGTCATGTCGGGTAGCGTTCCTGAAGACACGCGGCCACCGTCACCAGGCCTTTCAGCTTCCTCCGTTGCGCTGGGCGGCGCGGCTTTGGAAGGACCTCGGCCGGGGGTTTCGTCGCAGGGTGCGACGTCTTCCAAATCATTCGCGATTCCCTCTGAGCCCCCCGCCGGTACATCCTCCGGCGCGCTGCCACCGCCACAGGTGGCTCCCGGTTCGTCCCCTGCACATCGAACGCGTTCTCAGGGGACCGCTGTTTCTGATCGTGGGGTAGACGATTGGAAGGTGTTCGGTCAGTCCCGGTCTTCTTTTCGTAGGTTAGCAAAAATAGCCCCCGAAGGTTTTCATTCTGATAGCTTCTGTGTGTCGCTCCCCAACCCTAGTCAGCGTGCTAATTTTCCCCCTTCGCCAGCCCTCGCTTTTTGGGAAAATCAGATAAGGGCTGGTTTGCGTTTTCCCATTCATCCCTTCTTAGCCTCCGTATCTACTGCCTATCGAGTGCCTTTAAACCAGCTCAGTCCATCCTCCATTCGCCAGTTAATAGCTTTCTACGTTCTAGTCACAGCTGCGGGTGGAAAGCCTTCCGCCAACCTTGTTCTTTCTCAGTTCCAGCTAAAGCCTACTTTCCCTTTCTTTTACTTAAGTGCGAATCCGCGCGGCTCTATCCATTTCTTCGATAAGAGCTCGCATGGTATAGATAAGGAATGGCACCCCTTCTATTTCTTCGTGGCACCCACTGAGGGCGAGTGGGAATTTCCCCATCGCAATTGGGTTAGTAGGTTGCCTCAACGACTTGCGAGCATCGAACCTGAGTGTTCTGAACAAAATGGAGCTGCTATCGCCGTCCTTAATGCCTTGGCCCTGGAGCAAAAATTTAACATGGTCGAGATAGTAACCTACCCAGGATTGCTTCATCACTTTGGCCTTTCTCCTCACCCTGTCACCTTCGACCCTAAGGGTAAGCAGGTTTCCCCCTGCTACCCGATTTCTTTTTTACCTTGCATTTCTGACCTTTGGTATTTTGGCAGATATGTCGTTTTCCTGGAAAGATACTTTCAAGACCTTGTCCGTTAAGTCTGAGGATTCCTCCGGTCTTGTTGAGGTTCAGGCCTCCAAGGACCAGCTCCCCGGATCTGTCGGCCCAGAGCCCCATGGAAAATCCCCTGTTAGGTCTTCGCCTCCTCCTCCAGACTCCCCTGGAGGAATTGAGATAGATCCGGACGTGATGATATTGGATCCTGAGGAGAACGTAGCTGAGGAGACTACCTCCCCTGCTACATCCCTGCCAACTAAGAAGAAGAAAACGAAGGGCCTCACAGTGAAGGGCAAGAGGCCTCGCTTAGAAACAGCATCTTCCCAACCTGACCCCCTGGAGTTCACTCCCTTCGCTTACACAGGGAGTGAGTGGAGTGTCGATCGTCGTGCTGACGGGAGAACGGTGTTAGAGCTGCCCGATAATCATGACTTGATTGAGCTGGATGAGAGGGTGAAGTTCCTTCGTGCCCTCGTGCCACCTGAGCAGCAGCGGAAGGTCCATGGCAAGGCTGACTCTCAGGTTGTTGAGCTCGCTTCCTATCACTGGGCCCAGGTGACCTCTGTCTCTGATTTCATTTTTGTTTGTGGCATATATCCGTTTATTGACTCGCATCCGATTGTGCTAGCTGTCATTCATGCTGCCTCGCCTCCTTATGGCAACCTCCGAACGAGGCTTGGGGCCTCGTGGTTCTGCGCCTGTTGATGGCAACGTGTTCGAGACCCTGAAAAAACGGAACTTAGAGATCGAACAGCTGAAAAAAGAACTTGAGCAGGAAAGGAGTGAGAGGGAAGTCCTTGTCAAGGACTTAGTCTCGCAGGAGATGCGTCAGTTGGAGGAAAAGAACGCAGTTGCTCTAGCTGCTAAGAAAGCTAAGCTGGTGGAGGAGCAGCAGGCCCTGATCGAACGTAAGGCTGGGGACCTACTTGCAGAAAAGGAGAAGGCTCTCACGGCTACTCTGGAGCAAGCCTTCACTAATGAAGCTGAGAAAAGAGGTGCTGCTGGAAGACTGGAGGGGGTCCAGCTCTGTCAGAAGTATTTCCTGGCTACCCCCTTTGGTCAGGAATTCATGACTCGGCTTGGCCAGCGTTGGCGTGAAAGTTATTTGCAGGATACCTCCTCCCTGATGGACTTCGTGCCCTACATGCAGCATTACTTCTTGGGAGGCTTCACTGCCGGTCGCAACCCAGCTTCCACTCTGGACGTAGCTATGGGAGCCATGAGTGCACCCCCCACCTTCCAAGGAGATCCGGAAGCAGCTCCCGACCCTAACTTTTGGCTTGCTGCAGTTCCTCGCCACTCCGCGACTTTGTCAGAGATCTCTCCTGAGGCCCTTCTGGGACAACTTTCAGAGCTAAAGCGACAGGAATCGCTCACCACTTCAGGGATCTCTGACTCCACTGTCACCTCCAGTGCTGCTCCTTCTTAGCTCCTACATCTGTTTCTTATTCTGAACCGTTAGGCTGTCTTCGTTTTGTTGGACTATTGCTGTTGTTGTTTTCCTTTTGGACCTTATGCGTTGTTTTCTTTGGGACTTTTGCATGTTGTCTCGTTGTTGGACTAGTAGTAACTCTAGTAGTTTTATGACATGCTTTCCTCCACCTCACTAATCCTTGGGCTCGCGTCACCATCACCACTCTCCACTCCCCCTACTTCGAATTGTGCTGATGTCAAGCAGCAGTTTCGAAGTATACGAGGGGTGTACCTCCAAATCTTCCGACAACAACCACTCCTACCTCGTACCTTTTGCGGATCTGAGTTAGGTCCTCCTCATAAGTAATATTATTCCGGTCATTCATTTGCGGAAAGCATTCACCTCCCGAAGCTTCACGCGTACGCTAAGTCCGATATCCTTTCCCTTGCTGGGCTCGCGAGGTGGTTATCTCCTTCGGGGTTTGCGTCCGAGCCTAGCAACCTTCTACCCTTCCTGAGATGATTCGGAAGTTGGATGTGCTTTTTGTCCTTGGGTGCCAACAGATATCCTAGTCCGGAGTAATCCGAAACCTGGGCATTTTCATTTAGCACGCCAGCAGGTGTCCTAGTCCGGAGTAATCCGAAACCTGGGCGGCTCTTTCACGATGGGTTGCCAACAGGTGTCCTAGTCCGGAGTAATCCGAAACCTGGGCATTTTCATTTAGCGCGCCAGCAGGTGTCCTAGTCCGGAGTAATCCGAAACCTGGGCGGCCCTTTCACGATGAGTGCCAACAGGTGTCCTAGTCCGGAGTAATCCGAAACCTGGGCATTTTCATTTAGCACGCCAACAGGTGTCCTAGTCCGGAGTAATCCGAAACCTGGGCGGCTCTTTCGCGAGGATTGCCAACAGGTGTCCTAGTCCGGAGTAATCCGAAACCTGGGCATTTTCATTTAGCACGCCAGCAGGTTTCCTAGTCCGGAGTAATCCGAAACCTGGGCGGCTCTTTCACGATGGGTTGCCAACAGGTGTCCTAGTCCGGAGTAATCCGAAACCTGGGCATTTTCATTTAGCGCGCCAGCAGGTGTCCTAGTCCGGAGTAATCCGAAACCTGGGCGGCCCTTTCACGATGAGTGCCAACAGGTGTCCTAGTCCGGAGTAATCCGAAACCTGGGCATTTTCATTTAGCACGCCAACAGGTGTCCTAGTCCGGAGTAATCCGAAACCTGGGCGGCTCTTCGTGAGTGTTGGAGGGGTGCTGGTCATAGATTTCCAATCGAGAAAAAGTTTCTTTCATTCAAAGGATGATGCCTCGTTAAAACCTTGCCAAGTAAAACCCCCTTGGGATAAAACCTTGGCGAAGGAAAAAGAGTACACCTCCCCGTTTGATTTATGTACAGCTTTCCAATCACACTAAGCATAGTACTTTTTTAACTTCGAGATGTTCCAGGGGCGCGGCACTCCGCGTCCATCTTCATCCTTCAGCTCATAAGCACCTCCTCCCAAAACACGGGCCACCTTGTAGGGACCTTCCCATGTCGAGTCTACTTTTCGCAATGGTTTCAGCACATCGGCTCTCCTTAAAACCAGGTCCCCCACTTGGAATTGCCTGAGCTTTATCCTACGGTCATAGGCCGCCTTTACTCGACTTTTGTACCTTTCCATTCTGATCAAGGCCATTTCCCTGACTTCCCCTATCATGTCCAGATCCTCCCTTCTGAGCTGCGCGTTCTGCTCCTCCTCATAGTGGATGACCCTATGTGTCTCCATTCCTACTTCGGCAGGTATTAGTGCTGCAGATCCGTAGACTAGCTGGAAAGGTGTTTCTTCTGTGGCCTCTCGAGGAGTGATGCGATATGCCCACAGCACAGGATCCAGTGATTCCAACCATCTGCCTCCTTCCTGTTCCAACCTCGCCTTCAGTCCCCGTAGAATGGTGCGGTTGGTAACCTCCACCTGGCCGTTGGCCTGGGGGTGCCCTACAGAGACAAATCTCTGCTGTATCTTCATGCCTTCACAAAATTCACGAACTCTGGCTCCACAGAATTGTGTGCCATTGTCTGAGACCAGGATCCGAGGAGCTCCGAACCTGCAACAAATGTGATGCCACAAAAAATCTATCACGCTAGTCTCGTCAATTTTCGACACCGCTTTGGCCTCCACCCATTTGCTGAAATAGTCAACTGCTACGATGATGAATTTCTTTTGAGCCTTGGCTAAGGGCATAGGTCCGACTATGTCTATCCCCCATTTGTCGAATGGGCAAGGGGAATGCATGACTCCCAGCTTTTCTGTAGGTACATGAATCTTAGGACCATGTTTTTGGCAGCTCTCGCATCGCTTAACCAGTTCCTTAGCATCCCTTAGCAGTGTTGGCCAAAAGTATCCTGCTCGCACTACCCTCCGCGCTACAGCTTTATACCCGGCATGATCTCCAGCACATCCCTCGTGGATTTCCTCTAACACCAACTTCCCCTCTTTTTTAGACAAACAACGAGCGTAGGGATGGACAAAAGCTCTTTTGTATAGCTGATCACCGATGATACAGAACTTCTGTCGGACTTTCCTTGCGTCCTTGTGCTCTGGACTGCGCAAGGCCTCCAATATAGGAGCTCTCCAATCTTCTTCCTCTTCTATGCATCCTACCTGCTCCTTTGGATCCTTCTTGCTGGCCGTCAGCATCGTAACCTTCCTGGTACCCTCTGGAACTGCCGCGCTGGCCAGCTTGGCCAGAGAATCCGCCCGACTATTTTCCTCTCGTGGGATTTGCTTTATTTCGAAGCTGTCAAAGGCCGTTTTCAACTTTTCCACCTGTTCAGCATATTTTACCATCTTCTCGTTCTTAGCCTCATACTTCCCCTGAACCTGCTGAGCTACCAGCTGTGAATCTGAATGTATGACTACCCCCGTAGCTCCTAAGCTACCAAGGATTTCCATTGCCTTCACTAGAGCCTCGTATTCAGCCTCATTGTTGGATGCCGGAAAGTCGAAGGTTATAGCGAACTGCAGTTCATCCCCTTCTGGCGTGATAACTAGAACACCGGCCCCGGCCCCAGTTGACGTCGAGGAACCGTCAACGTAAGCCTTCCAGATCGGCGTCATTTCGCCCCGGGTGGATTCCAGCAGAAAATCTGACAGGGCTTGTCCCTTAATAGCAGGTTGCCTTTCGAACTCTACATCATACTCGCCCAACTCTACTGCGCACTTGACCATCCTTCCAGAGAGATCTAGCCTACTCAATGTCTGCTTCAAGGGCAAGTTAGTGCGTACTCGTACTTTGTGGGACAAGAAGTAGGGGCGCAACCTCCGAACCGACACCATCACCGCGAGGCTGCCTTCTCAATCTCGGAGTACCTGCCCTCGGCTCCATGCATCGTCTTACTCACGAAGTACACCGGTTTTTGGGCCTCGCCTTCTTCCTTCAAGAGGACTGAACTAACGGCATACTCCCCTGTAGAAAAGTACAAGATTAGTTCGTCGCCAGGTAATGGCTTGGTTAGTAATGGCATGTTATGTAAATAATTTCTTAGCCCTTCGAATGCCGTTTGGCATTCGCTCGTCCACTCGAACTGGCACCCTTTTCGGAGTATCTTGAAGAAGGGTAAGCTCTTATCGGCAGATTTGGCAATAAATCTGCTCAGGGCCGCTAATCTGCCTGTTAGGCGTTGGACTTCCTTAACATTTCGGGGTGGCTGCATCTCCAAGATTGCTTTCACCTTGTTGGGGTTTACCTCGATCCCCCTCTTCGTCACCATGTAACCCAAGAATTTGCCCGACTGTACCCCAAATGTGCACTTCTCAGGATTCAATTTCATTCCACTCCTCCGGATAGTTTGGAAAGCTTCCTCCAAGTCGGAGACGTGGTCCTTGGTCCATGTTGACTTGACTAGCATGTCATCGACATATACCTCCATATTGCGCCCCAGCTGATTCTTGAAGACAGTGTCGACCATCCTCTGATAGGTAGCTCCCGCGTTCTTGAGTCCAAAGGGCATCCGGACATAACCATATGTGCCGCCTGTTGTGACGAAGCAGACCTTATCCACGTCGTCCGGGTTAAGTTTGATCTGGTGGTATCCCTGATAGGCATCCATCATACTCAGCATCTCACAGCCAGATGTGGAGTCAACTAACTGATCTATCCTGGGTAGTGGGTAATGGTCCTTGGGACAAGCCTTATTGAGGTCTCTGAAGTCTACGCACATCCTCCAGGAACCGTTTCCTTTCTTGACCATGACTACGTTAGCTAGCCAGGAGGGGAACTGCACCTCTTTAATATGTCCTGCCTTGAGGAGCTTCTCAACCTCAACTTTTATCCCTTGATCTCTTTCAGCTCCAAATTGTCGTACCCTCTGCTTCACCGGCTGGCTTCCCGGGATGATATTCAAGTGATGCATGGCTATGCTTGGATCTACTCCCGTCATGTCTGCTGGCGAGAAAGCGAAGAGATCCGCGTTCCGCTCTAGGCATTCAACTAACTGCGACAATGTTTTTTCGTCCATCTTGGTCCCCACCTGAGTGGTGAAACCTTTCTTACTAGGGTAAAGCTCCACCGTCATCAACTCTTCGTTAGGTTGAGGCTGCAGCCGCGTAGGTTCCCCTTCTTCCTCACCTAGTTTAGTACGCTTTGTCTGCTTGGCTTCACCCGCACCTTTCTCTTTGTTTCCCGTCACCACTTTAACTTAATTGGCATAACAACGTCGTGAACTCGCATGGTCTCCCAGAACCTCCCCCACCTGGTCGCCTACTGGAAATTTGATCCTTAAGTGATACGTCGAAGGCACTGCCCTGAATCCGTTTATAGCTGGCCGCCCCAATATGATGTTATAAGAAGAAACTGCGTCGACGACTAAAAAGTTGACCATTCGTACCACCCTCTTAGGGTCCTCGCCTAACCCTACAGGAAGTGTGACCTGCCCTAAGGGTTGAACGCCAGCTCCGCCAAACCCGTATAAGGAAGTGGTCACTGGTCTCAGCTCCGTCCCCAACTTCATCTGCTTGAAACATTCTAAAAACAAGATATCCGCTGAGCTTCCCCCCTCTATAAACACCCGCGAAACATTGTACCCTGCCACATCCGTAGTTATCACCAAAGCATCGTTATGGGGTCGCACAACATCAACTTCGTCTTGAGCACCGAACTGGATGTTCCCAGTAGTCTCCATCTGACCTACCAAAATACCCCTGTCTGAATGTTGTCGTTCTTCCCCATTCGTGCGTACGATTTCCGGGCCTTGTGCGAATCTCCACCTTCGGGGCCCCCGACTATAATGAGTATGTGAGCCCGTTGTTGACTGGGGCCTGGCCTATTGGGCTCTAACATCGGTTGTTTCCCCTTGTCCGATCCTGGACCTTCCTTCTCCCTAGGTTGCGTGGGTGGAGCTGATCCTCGCTCTCGATATACAAACTCCTTAAGGTGTCCCGCCTTGATCAATCTTTCTACCTCGTTCTTCAAATGTATGCAGCGGTTGGTGTGATGTCCGTATTCGTTATGAAAGCGGCAAAAGGGTCCAGACGTGGCCTTTGGGGGTCCTCCCGGACCAACATGGGGATGCCTGAGATCTGGATGTCTGGACACCACAGCTAACACTTCCTCTAGGTTCTTCCGAAGAGGCGTGTACTTCTGGTGCGCGGGAGGGTACCTGTTTCCTCCGCCTTGCATAGGTCTCCTGGTTACCGGGGGACGAAAGGCCCTGGTACCTTCTCTGGTCCGGCCATGGTCCCTAGCTTCTTTTCTAGGAAGTGTCTTTGACACTGCTTCTCGAATTTTCGCTAGTTTGCTCTCCTCCAAGTTTATGTATTTGTCAGCTCTGCCCAGCAGCTCGTCAAACGTCTGAGGAGGCTTTTTAGATAGTGACGCGAAGAAGTCGCCAACCTGCAAACCATGAACCAAAGCGTTAACTTTAACAGAAACAGTAGCCGCGGGTACCTCCAGGGCCGCCATGTTGAATCTCTTAATGTAAGCTCGAAGGCTTTCTTCCGATCGCTGTCTGACTTGGAACAGAGACATGTCGGATCTGGGGGGCTTCCGGGCACTAGCAAACTGGTTGACGAACATCTCCTGGAACTCCTCAAATGAGCGGATAACCTCCGGTTCTAGTTGGCTGAACCATTGTTGAGCAGCTCTCACCAACGTCGTTAGGAAAACTCTACACTTCACCCCTTCTGAAAAGTTGTGCAACAGGATAGTGTTCTTGAACCGTAAAATGTGGTCCTCCGGATCCGTGGTGCCGTCGTACTCGTAGGGCAACTGCTTGAAGTTGAGCGACACCTCTCCTTCCAACAACTCCTTGGCGAAGGGCGTGCCGGCTTTGTGTATCCCGCGAAAATGCGGCCTGGCCGTTTTGTTCCGTATCTCTTCCACCACTCTTCGTAGGTCTGACACCTTCTTCCTAAGCTCGGATCCCCTTTCATTCACTATTCCTTTCTGTCCGCGCGTACTATAGCTCCTTGCTTCCCCTTCTCGTTCCTCGACAGCCCTGCTTCTTCCTGCCCTACACCCACTGGCTACAGTCACGGGGGATGTCCTGTCTCTTTGATGCGTGGGTCTCGTCCCTTCTTGAAGTCCTCCAGGATGCTCACCACCTCGCTGGGGAGGTGGCCTTGACAGATCTTCCTTTCCCGCCTCTCGAACGACTTCTCTTTCTGGCGGATTCCTATTGGGCTGGGGGTCTGAGGTCTCCTCCGCAGCCGTTCCGTTCTCTCCCACCGTTTCCGTCCATTCAGAGACGTGCCCATCTGAGGTTCTACCCTGAGCTGACGAGATCAGCTTCCGCTTGCCCTTGCTCCTTGCCTTTTTAGCAGTCATGGCGGCGTCGACTGCACTTTTTACCAATAGATCCAGTTGTTCTACCGTTATTGTTATAGGCGTTTGGGGCAAGGCTGTTCCAGATGGTCCCGCAAAGGTGGGCGTCGCCCTAGGCAATGGGGCCTTGACTGGCGGTGCCGGTGTTGGGGTTGGCGTTGGGTCCGCCCCTGTTTCTTCAACAACCTCTTCAAATCGTCCTTGTAGGTTTTGTGCTAGTTGTGGTTGTTCCTCCATCGTCGTCGTTCCTATGCGTCTTAATGGTCTACTGTTCCTCTGGTAACGGCACTTCCTTCTTGATTCTCCAACGTCCCGTCTTCGACAAGAACACCAGCTCGATCTGCTTTCTTCGCTACAACTACCTAGCTTACTCACGTCTCAGTCCGCCTTTCCCACAGACGGCGCCATTTGATGCGGGTATGACCCCGATCAACAAGATTTAGGTTCGGGAAAGATGATTGACGAGTGAAACGGACTAGGTCTAACGTTTTTGCGTGTGTTAGGATATGTATTTCAGTGTTAGAAAAGGAAAAGGACACGATAGTCACCGATTTTACGTGGTTCGGACAGATGTCCTACGTCCACGGGCCGTAGGAACAGTTTCTACTATTCACGGTTGAGAAATACACCCTCAGACTCACGTCGTTACAGTGCATCCATGGTGTAAAAACGAATGAAGAAGACGATTACAGAGGAAAATATCTAAGTGTTTTTTGTGTATTGTGTTGAGTCTCTCCCTCTTTTGCCTTCTCTCTTTCCCATATATCCATTCTGTTCTCCTATTGCCAGCTGGACGTCCTTTTGGGGACCACTCGTCGCAGGTGTACTGTTGTCAGACTGGCGCGCCCCCTTCCTGGTTTTCCTGTCAGCCAATCATCGTCTTCCACGTGTCCTCTGGTCGGCTACGCCTTATATTTCCCGAATCTCTTTCACTGGACGCGCCATTCGTACTTTTTCCGTACAAGGTCTCTGGTCCCCAGATACCCCTCTTACCTGGTCCTTTACCGAGAACAGTACCACTTGTCAGATATCCGAGTTAGGAGGAACGCTGATCCGACAGTTACCCCTATCACCACGGATTCGCTCTTGGAAGCTTCGTCTGAAGGTGTTGCTCGTCCTCCCGCCTCGCGCTCTCAAGACCGTCATTCGACAACAGTTCCAACAGCTGGGGTGGGTCTTGATTTTCTTGCAAGTTCGAACCTTTGTTTAGGCTGTTGGGTGATTTGCCCAAAGATTCCTCCTTTCTTGCTATTACAGGTATGGAGCGTGGAAAATTCACCTTTGGGCCTAACGATTTCTTGAGGAGGGCAACAAGAGCAGTAGAATGCATATTTGTTTCAATTGGAAGATCCAACCTCTGAGGCGCCATACCAATATTCTCCCAGATTTCGAAAAGGCCAAGCTTCAAACCTCGTTGTAGAGCGCCCGAATTTTGGCGTAAAGGTTGCAACCTGAGGTACTCTTCGTTATCCATCACGAAACTCCTCTCATATCTCTTATTATTCTGCCCAAGATTACTTCTGTTCATTCCTGAGTATAAGACCAGTTTGCCCAACTGTTGTAACCCTCTTAGCTTCCCCGAAACATCAAATACTTCGCCTAGTCGTTCCAAAGTTTGGGGGGTTCCTTCACTTAGCTTTCTTTCTGCATGATTAGGTATTGTCAATAGTAAACGCAGCTTGTCAGTCCTTTTGTGTGCGCGCCACTGCTCCGTCAAACTGTAAGATCTCGGGGAAAGTTTTTTTCGAACTAGGAATTTAATAAAGGAGCATAATTCTTCAGCTGTAGCATACTTTCCTCGATCGAACGGTAGATATTTTAGTCTTCAAATTGATAACGATGCCTTTGTCGTTGCTCTAACTCTGAAAATTGTGGCAGCTTTTACAATTTCAGCCATAACATTTGCAGCGTTCTTTTGGCTGTATTTCTTACTGCCCTCCAGAGATGCCATGAGTTCACCGTAGTTGTAAGGTCCAAACATATAGCTTCGAACACATGTTTTCACATCTTCAAAAATAGGATCTAGCACAAACTTCTCAGCTGAGCTATTTTTGCAAAAATCAGTGATCTGGAATGATGTAGTACTGACAGTTTCAATTTCCTCTTGCTCACGGTTTGAAATAGGCTTTATTCCCGTAGCTGTAAACAACCTCGTTGGTACTATTGAGGCTTCCATATGATGGATGTAGATCTGATTTTCAGCCTCACTTGGTGACATACAAGAATAGAACTCTCCAAAACAGTTTCCCTTTCTTTAGCAATGACATCGGAACTTCCTAGAAGCTTTCGGCCAAACTCCATAGCTTCATATAAGCTTCTTGGTTGCATTTCAGTTAGGACACCACGCATCTCATCCTTAAGACCATTAATGAATCGAGAAATAAAATATTCCTCGAAAAGGTCTAGTTCATCGCCCATAGATATATCCCATATTATGCCCTCAAACTTATTGACATAATCTGAATACGAACCGCCTTGCTTAAGAGATTCAAGTTCCCTAAAGGCCTCCGCGTCCCTAAGGTCTTCAAACCTAGCCAACACTATCCTTAGTAATTGCTCCAAACTAAGCTGAATTTGGGTGTTAGTCATATTCTTGTACCACGCTAATGCCTTACCCTCGAAAGACATGATAGCTAAGATAACCTTTTGTGAGTCTGTAACGTTTGGCGCAGTTTTGAAGTACCGCTCGCACTTGAGCATCCATTCCCTAGGATTTGACCCATCAAACCTTGGGAAATCCGTTCCCGGCCTTTGACGAATTATATCGGGTGTGTGTTGTGGTATATGTTGTAATGGTGGGGCTCCCAAAATGGCGCGACTGTTCCTCTCAAATATCACTTCGTGGGGATTTGTATGCAGATTGAGCAACGATCTGCTCCAGTCTCTTGCGCTCTTCCCTACGATCCTCGAAACGGAAGTGTTCAGCCATGGCCGAGGTTCATCAGCTCTGATACCAATGTTATGGTTTTGATCGGTAATTTATGTAAATATGGTAGATGGTTTGATATAGGTGTAATGTAGCTATTAATATTATACTGTTTTGGGTATTTTCGTTACAGAGTGTGAAGATTGAGAGAGGAGATTAAGAACAGATTGAGAAGAGGAGATAGATCGAGAGAACAGAGCAGAAGATTAGTTGCTTGAAGAAGAAGATGAAGTTACGTGAAGAAGAAGAAGAAGATAGAAGTTAGGGTTAATTCTTGCTTAGCCTCATTTCACTTGGCTTAACATGTATTTAAACAAACTAAAATAATTGGGCTCATAATAGTAAGTCCCATAAGCATTTCATAAGCATTTCCTTTGCACCTTTAGCCCACTCCCTTCTTTGCCTTGCTTACACCAACACATCGAGCCAACTCCTCCCAAGCTTCTAACATCATCGGCATCATTGTCTCTATCTCTCTCTCTTCCATGCTTTCACCGCCGTTCAACGCCTTCGGGTACATGACACTTTGCTACTTCTGCAGATTTCCCCGACGAATAAAAAACGATCAAGTATGAGATGAAATCGAAGTGGCAATACCATCATTTTGTTCTCGGCAAGCATTGAATACAATTTATCACATCTCAGCTCATTCGTAAGGAATCACGCAAGCATAAAGCTCTGCATCTAACAGAAACTTGGTGCATCAATTGAGAATAGAAAATCAGACCATCAATTGATACAGTAACTTGCCTGAAACTGCCTTCAGAATATCTTATTATTTCGACCACCGTTTGCAACAATATTTTCTAACCTGCTCGCTGAAGAAAACCTGAACGGTACCGATCTAGACAGATACGTATTTTCCACCCGAGGATATATTCTGCCTAAGTTGACCCTAACATCCAACAAAAAATGCCCAATCATATTCGTTGGATGTTTTTCTATCGTTAGGACATGAAGGAAAGAATTAGCTGAAAAAGTAAGAGAAGAAAATATTGCCTACTTTGGGTATTTGCTGTTGAAGAACTGATTCAACGGCGACGACCATGGCCTGCATGAAATCATCCCCGCCCGTTCCAATTGCTGTGAATCCTCTAACAGTTGGATTTGAGTTCACCTGCAATTTTGTAGTACAGTGATTTCATTCGTTTCGCTGATATAGTAAACAAAAAGTTTGATTCTTCCACACATATACGCAGCCTTTGAGTTTGAGAAACAGAGATGGTAGGCGTAAAACTGAAGAGCGAACCTTTTTGTCCAGTGAGCCATTCGTCGGTCGAGTCGTCTGTAACTGTACCTCCGATGATCATATTCGTAGTTTGTCCCACTCATCCATCCATCTTTGCTACTTCTGCAGATTTCCCCGATGAAGTGGCAATACCATCATTTTTTCTCGGCAAGCATTAAATACAATTTATCATATCTCAACTCATCCGTAAGGAATCACGCAAGCATAAAGCTCTGAATCTAACAGAAAATTGGTGCATCAATTGATATAATAGAAATCAGACCCTCAATTGATACAGTAACTTGCCTGAAATTGCCTTCAGAATAGCTTCTTGAGGAGGGTCCTGCTCAGAATCACCGGAGGATGAAGGGGCATCGTTTCCATCCAAACATTTTGCGGAAAAACGTCGAATTTCGGTTTACAGGAACACTTGGAATCTGCTTCGATGACCTTGGAATAAATTGTACGTTGAAGGGGCATTTTTTGGTCGCAATAGGCCGACATAGTAACCCTAGCTCCGTAATAGACACATCCCTCAACGCAGTTCTGAAAGCAATCGCCATTTTTTAAGCCTTGCGTTTATCCAGTTGAAGTTCAGACAATCATATGTTCGTTTCTTTTATCTATTGCATTACCTACGACGATTATTATGTAAAAAAAAGTAGATAATGATATTAATGCAAAGTGGGATACAACGTGAGCCTCAAGTTGCAACTCATCCTCTTACTCAAGAAACCAGCTGCAATCAAGTCCTCTTACTCTGACATGGGCTTGCCTTGTACGACGCAGATAGCCGAGAAGTTCGACGTTCCAAGAATAGTCTTCCCGGAACTTGCTGTTTCTCAGTCTTGTGCTCGCACAACGTTAGAGAATCCAATATTCTTGACACCCTTGAGTCTGACATGGACGAATTCGATGACCAGAAAGCTATCGACCTTTTGAAAGACATTGCTGATCAAATTGGGTGGTGCATGGAGTCATTGTTAACAGCTTCGAAGGCCTGGAAATGGAGTACGTGAAAGAGTACAGTAAGGCCCGGACAAGAACAGCGTTATTTTCAAAATACAATTACAAACTAACTTTTTAATAATGTTACAAAACTAGTTAACTTCTTAATTAAAACTATCATTATTGTTATTTTTAACCACAAATCTTTTTAAAATTGTAAACCTGGATTGCTATTCACCGCCCCCTAAAGGGCTGAAAAAAGACGATTTTGCCCTTTTGAATTTAAATTTCTATTTAAAGTCCTTTTCCATACAACACTTTTCATATCGCAATCACACATCCAAATCAGAGTCAAACATAACAAAAAATAACGCAAATCGCAATGAATCGTCTTTTTGGAAAAGGAAAAGGTCAAAAGAAAGGGTCTATTGGCAGGGATGGTAAGCAAATTCTCGTAAATTTCGTTCGTATGGACGTGAATTCGTGAACACGGATTGGATTCGATCGAAAAATTTCGGCCCGACCGAAATGTAATTTCGGTCCACACAAGGGCTGACCGAACAACAATTTCGGCTACTCCTTGTGGCGACCGAAATTACATTTCGGTCCCATATATGGCGACCGAAAAAATTGTTCGGTCGCGACTGCCCGAACCGAAATTCAAATTCGGCTGGTACAGTGGCGGCCGAATCGGGATTTCGGCTGCCATGGAGGTGGCCGAAATCTCGTTTCGGTCGCCTCTTAAAGCAGCCGAAATTACATTTCGATCATAATTTAAATTTTTTTTTTCAGAATTGGCGAGTGTTCCGGAGGATTCCACGAGCGACGGGATAAATTACAGTGAGCATTTCCGCGAAGGAGGACGATTTTCCACCGACGTAGAAGCAATTAACTGGGCGAAAGGCGTCGCTATTGCGCTTGGTTTCGAGGTGATTATTTCGTCGCATAAGAAATGCGGCACAAAAAAATTGATTAGATGTTCTCGCGGAGAACGTTATAGAGGCAAAGAGGATGAATTGGAGAGGCTATCAAAGTCTAACAAGTGCTGGTGTCCGTTTGTAGTCATAGCCCAGCAGGATCCAGCTACTAGGGAATGGTACATTCGTACCGGTGCACCTGATAATTCCATACACAATCATCCTCTGATACAGTATTCCGAGGGACACCGGCAGACGAGTGGATTAAGTCGCCAGGCAAAGAAGGTCGTAGAGGAAACGACTGCTACGCAAGCGAAACCAGCACATATCCTCTCAGCGATGAGGGCTCGACACGCAGAAGATAACGCAACGATCCGACATATATATAATTACAGAGATCGTTTGAAGAAGCAATATTCTGAGGGTCGAGACGTGGTGAGCCAGTTGATGCACCAGGCGACAGATTCCGGATATTTTGTTGAAGCGCTGAGAGACGAGGAGACTAATGTGCTGACACATGTCTTTCTCGCACATCCGGAGTCACTCGCACTGCTGAGAACGTATCCTTATTTTATTGGTATTGACTCGACGTACAAGACCAATAGATATAAGATGCCTCTAGTTGAGATTATAGGGATGACTCCCTGTAATCACAACTTTCTATGTGGGTTTGCCGTCATGGAGGACGAGACGGAGAGAAGTTACGGGTGGATGTTGCAGCGGATCAGGGATATTCTAGGGCCAGGTGTCCACCCGTCGGCGATTGTCACTGATCGTGAGTTGGGCCTTGTTCGACCGATACATATGGTATTTCCGCATTCTCATCATCTGCTGTGCACGTGGCATATTTATAAAGATGTAGAGAACAAAATTTATTGGTTGGGGGGGGAAGAGCAAAAAGACCGCAGCTCACTTCACGCACAAGTCCTGGAAAGCAGTCGTGGAAGCTACGACGGTCGACGAATACGAGAAGGCAGTGAATGACATGCGTCTGCGTTGGCTACCCGACTCAGAATTCGTTAAGTATGTTGAGCAGACGTGGTTGGTGCATAAGGAGAAGTTCGCCAGAGCTTGGACGAACCATGTGCTTCATTTCGGGAACACCACTACATGTCGTGTGGAGAGTGCTCACAGCGAGCTGAAAGGATGGCTGAATTCGGCGACTGACTCTCTAGACACCGTATGGGTGAAGGTGCACGAGCAGATTCAGAACCAGTTGAATCGCATCAGAAAGGTAAATTAATTATTATTACGTGTAAAACGAAATCCTTATCTAATATTTTGTTGTATTGACGTGCAGGCACTGGAGGAGTCCCGGTCGAAACGACCCATTGGGTTGTCAGGATTTCCATTCCTAACATTATTATACCTTGTTTCACACCATGCAATATTAATTATGGGAAATGAGCTGCGTAGGGCCAAAGAGTTGTCGAATGAGGTTTACTCCAGGTGCGGATGTTATGTTCGACGTACGCACCAACTACCCTGTGCTTGCGAGCTTCAGCAATGCGTGGACAACAACTACCCAGTTTCGGTAGAATGCTTGCACGACTTCTGGAGGACACTCACAATCAGCGAGGGAGTAGTTCCGGATATTTCTGATTAAGATCGCTTATACGATCTCGTGCGTGAGGCAGAACGTCGCGATCCCGCCGTTATGCGTGGCGTCCATCGAGTAGTTCACGAGCATCTCTATCCCGAGGCTCAAGAGTGGAATGAGCCTGTTGTTAAGACATCTGTAAAAGGTCGGCCAAAGAAAAGAGACTCGACGAAACGTGATCGAAGTGCTTGGGAATACGGAATCCCAAGGGGGGGCGCAGCGGAGGGCGCAGCAGCACAAGTCGTAGTAGCCAGGGTCGCAGCAGTCATGGCCGTACGTCATCTTCGTCTGTGAAGCGATCTCGTACATCTACTACGGAGACAGGTACTTACATCTTTCACTCCTAAATTCATACGAACATGGATGCACCTGTAATCCTGTAAAATTATTTGTACAGGAGAATCGGACTTCTTCCACAGTCGCATGCAGTACCACGTAACATCAGCCATCCATCCGTATATAGTTAGTTATAAGGATGTCGTGGCTGACGGCAACTGCGGATTTCACGCTATCGCCTCTCATATTTACAATGACGAGGACGAATGGGTCGCCGTAAGGAATAACATCGCGAACGAAATCGAGGCCCATTGGGATCGTTACTCGCCATTGTACTACGGCGATTCATTGGAAATACAGTTGGATCGTATACGCTGGGACGGGGGGCCTTGCTTGGCCAACCACTGGATGATGACACCATGCGATTTGTGGGCTGTGGCGACAATTTGGAACGCCGTAGTTATCCTCTACGGATACGGCAATGGATCGACCATCAACATGCATTCTACGACGGTACTGCCACTGCGTGCCGTTCGGACTGCTGATCGACCGAATAGAACTATCGTCATAGCGCACCTTGGAGACGAGTACCCACATTATATTAGACTGAATTTATCTCCAGACTTTCCTATGCCCGCCTTGCATCCGTATTGGTTCACGTATCGTAATCGTCGACTTGCTGGTTGGGAACTTAGATATCAGAACAGATTCGAACACTGGGTGCTCCTCATGCGCAAGAATGGTCTATTGTAATTCTGCTTATTGTATTATTTTTTAGGCATGTTATTATTTATTTTGATGTTATTATTTTGTATTATTAATATTATTAAATAATATTAATATTATTTGTTAATATTATTATTTTTGTATTATTAATATTATTTGTCAATATTATTATTTATTTTGATGTTATTATTTTGTACTATTAATATTATTTGTTAATACTATTACTTTATTTTATTAATTTTATTTTTTAATATTATTATTTTGTATTATTAATATTATTTGTTAATATTATTATTTTATTTTCTTTGTATTATTTTTTAATATTATTATTTTGTATTATTAATATTATTTGTTAATATGACGTTATTATTTGTTATTTCGCGTTATTCCAAACATAAACGAAATAATATAAATAAAATAGTACTCGTCCGATACATAAACGAAAGATAAAATAAAATACTACGAACTCAAGGGGCATTGCGCCATCGGTCGTTCAGCTCGTCCAGCCTGTCTCTGTAGTTCTCCGTCTACTCGACGTCGTGGAGCTGCAGCGTCGCTAGCACACGGTAGTCAAGGTATACATCGAGTTGTACCACTGTACACAGAATTGATACTTATAAAAAGTGATTAAACATAATAATATATGTAATCCAAATCACATTAAACTACGTACGTAATCGGCGTGGCTGCGAGGGGGTATGACCAAGGTACCAGACGTGGATGAGAATGTCGCTCATACCAGTCCATGTACCCTGCAACGGCCTCACCAAGGTACTCTGCGGCCGAACGGCTGACGTACTGGAGGTTGAGGATGTACGCGTACGGGAACTGACGCCAAGCATGCTCTGCCGCATCCGCAGAATAATGCACTCTATAGTACGACGGGTCTGCTGGCATGACCGCCTTATGTGGCAGACTCATCGGCGGCGGTATGACCTGCACGTACCCCAGCTGACGCAACACCCTCGAGGGTGCTTAGGGCTCCACGATGCCGCGATATCTAACCCAGCCCACGAAAAGAGTCATCATGTGCTGCGCCGCTGGATCGGGACCGTACGGCAACCAAGCAACCTGATAACATTACGCAAATTTTATATCATCGAGTCGTGAATATAGAATATAATTCGTTACATAGCGAGCTCGCAGTCATCATGTCCAACTGACGGCGGATCTCAATCAAACGGTGGCCCGTCCGCTCGTACTGAGATACGGACAACATGCGTGATCGTGGCTCGCCAGGCTCCACATGATGGGGTAGACGGTGTGGGCGTCGTATATCCACGCCGACAGGCACCCAGCTAAACCCCTTGAACCCGCTCGGCTTGCGAGGCCAAGCTGGCGATAGAGATAAGCAAGAGCGGCCGAACCCCACGAGTAATGACTGGCAGATGGCAGCGAGCGGTAGAACTCGTGCATGATGTCGGGCTTCACCCGGTTCCCGCTCTTGTCGACGAACAGCGTCGACACCAACAGAATCCACAGCCAAGCGATGGCCTGGAACCCCGCCGGCCGACCTTCCCGCATCCTCTGCATCACGTCTTTCGATGCGACCGCACCGCCTCTCCAACAACCCCTCAGTACGTCTGCGGAGACGCCCATAATCTCCCTCGCCGCGATCTGCTGGTCGCCGGTGTCCGGGGTGCCCGAAACCATCGTCCCGTCGATCGGGATACGTAGGATCTGCTCGACGTCGTGGAGCATGATCGTCATCTCCCCCCACGGCATGCGGAATGTGTTCGTATCGGGGTGCCAGCGCTCCACAAAAGCGCTCAGAAAAGGCTGGTCCAAGTGACCCAGCATGGCATCGGTGAGGTGCGTAAGCCCCGTGCCATCGATCTCGCTCTGCGTCTCCGGCGGGAATTGGCCGTACCACATCTTAAGCGTCCGAAGATACAAAGTACGCTGCTCGCACTTCAGCAGTGGTCTCTCCTCCTCACCCGCCCAGATGCGGGGCGCGATGTGCCACAAGTAACTAGGGATCACCTCGCCATCATGTGGACCACCTGGCTGTGGCCCCTGCACCCTCCAGGAATCGTCATCTACGACCCTGGAGCGCTTGCTCCCTATTTTATTTTTTACGAATAACCACTCGTAAATTTATTTTTTTTACGTATATTAAGATACGACATAGCAAGTCAGTTTATAATGGAGAAGGTAATTACCTGAGGAGATCGGTATCGCATCGTCGTCGGATGACTCAAAAGATGCCGCATCGTAGGGCACCTCCTCATCCGCATTCGGATCGTAATCCGCATATACGGAATGAGAATCACCCACTCGCTGCCGCCTCTCCGCCTCCCGTTCCCTACGAACGGATGCATCAACGCCGCGCGCCCTCGTATGACGCTCTCCAGATCCCTCCAACGGGGGGATCTGCTGCTCCCTCCTAGTAGGGACTTCCCACCCTTCGCCTGCCATTAGATATTTATTATTAAAAAAATAAAAAAAAAATTACGACCGAAACCTAATTTCGGCCGTACCATGACCCGACCGAAATCCGACTTCGGTCGGACAACGGCCGGCCGAAATCGAAACTCGGTCGCCGCGGATCCGACCGAAATCGGATTTCGGTCGTGACCGCTATGACCGAAACATGATTTCGGTTGTAGCCCCGGCGACCGAACGCCGATTTCGGTCCGGCAAGATCCGACCGAAAGTCGATTTCGGTCGTAATCTGTCGTGACCGAAATCGGATTTCGGTCGGCCATGTCCTGACCGAAATCATGTTTCGGTCATGACTTGGCCGGCCGAAATCGACGTTCGGCCGTGCCTTTTTCGCCCGATTTTGCGTCCGATCGACCGTTTTTCGGCCTATTTCGACCCCTTTTCGACAATCTATCTACGTATGAATGAATTTTGGTAACAATTTTCTTACCAATCGTGACAGCACCCCCTTTCCCTTTCCCTTTCCTTGTCGTCGATCTATTGCGATCTCTGTTTTTTGTCTGATTTGGTTGTGTGATTTGAAAAGTGTTGCGTAGTACAGGATTTTAAATAAGAATTCTTACTTTTTATTATATTTTACCTTTTTAAATTAATTTAAATAAAATAGGGGCAAAAACGTCTTTTTTCAGTCCTTTAGGGGGCGGTAACAAGTAAAAAGGGGGCGGTAAATAGTAACTCCCATTGTAAATTTTCTACCAGCATTAGTGCAAATTACTAACATAGTTATTAATAAGTACAAATTTTAACCACAATCTATCTTTTTGCCACTTTAGTTATCTGTGAAAGAATATCGAACTTACTTCTACAATAATTGCATCTCCAAATCAGAAGCCAGTCGAAATATCATCACCTCCAAAAGTAAAGAGCAGTTTGTCATATCGCCACAAATGGCTCGTAGTTTCCGTTGTCGATCGGGGCGTAGAAAACTAATTTTGACTTATATACACTTTGCATAATCTGCAAATATTTCTACTCGTTGGAATTTTATATTAAACTTAAATATGTATTTCTTTTAACAAATGTACTCAAGAATATGAGTGACGCCGTGATTAAAGTTACTTGTATAAATGCTATTTAAAAGATTCCGATATAGTATGCTAAGCCAACAACGCTGGAGGCCGCCTATATTCATTGAAACTTGTAATTTGAGCAAGTGAAAAGAGTAGCTCCAAGTCAGCCAACGCTTTCACAAATTTTCCGCGATCACCGAGACATAATGATTACCACACCAAACAAATCAATTCATTTACAGAGAAGATGCTGCGAGTAATTTCACTCTTATGGTTAAAATTTTAATTATTAATAATTATGTTAGTAATTTGCAATAATGACGGTAGAATGTTTACAATTTAAAAAGATTTGTGGTTAGAAATAATAATTATGATAGTTTAAATAAAAAGTTAACTAGTTTTGTAACATTATTAAAAAAGTTAACTAGTTTGTAAAAACACTATTCTTGTCATTCTCTGTGATGCCGTCGAAAATTAACCTACCGCGGAAATGGATTGAGGGGCTTTTCCCCACCTGAGCTCCGCCGTGTGCTTGGGCTGAGAACTGTTGAACAAAGGTAATTTTGGGGGGTCGTTAGCCCTCTTGCCTTAGTCAAGAGGGTAGTTCCGTTTTAAGGTGATGTGTGGAGAAAAAGTTGCAGAGTAACAGTATGATTATTTGAAAAACGTACCTCGTTCATATAGCATCTGAGGGTATTTATAAGATTGAGCGAAGTGGAACCGTCCTTGGGCAGTTACCACCCACGTTTAGCCTGTATGAGCGGTTTTCTCCGCATATACCGCATCTCGGATGACCACTTGCCTGGTAGCAGTTGGGGCCATGTTCTGGCGCGATGAGGTATCTCTCCTCGGGCTCCTTCCTCGAGCGGCCTCCTTTTAGGCCTTTTGGCATTTCCTCGTTCAGGCTCGGTTCTGGCCCAAAGGTTTCCAGGCATCCCTTCTGTCGGACGGAGACTCCCTCAGGTTGGGGCTTCGGGCCATTGTCCCTGTCGGACGAGGTGGTTTCCTCAGGTCGGGCGTTGTGGTATTGGGGTGTGGGGGCGTCATCCCACTGGAAAGGGGTCCTTCCTCAGGTCGGGGTGTTATGGTATTATCCCCTGTTGGGCTGAACCCTCCTCGGGTCGGGACTTTTAGGATTCTTTATTCCTATCTGGACGTTACCCGACCTGGATAATATCTTTCGATAGGCGGGGTGGGGTATCGAGTTATGGCGGGAATGGACTGGGTATTTTGCCACGTTAGGGTGAAAACCCGAGGGTAACAATAGTCCCCCCTTCGATTAGTCCAAAAGAGTATATGAATTTTGGACGTGGTCAGGTGGTGGCAAAATACTCGAGTTGGTGGTAAGCTAGTTCGGGGGTTCATTCGAGGTCTTTTAAACTTGGCGAGAGTTTTTTTCGGCTAGTATACTTGCTTCGTTCTTATTGCCACGTGTCCGCGCGCTAATGGTGGATACTGATGGGACGTTTGGGCGGGAGTTCTGGCGCCTTTTCCCACGATCGACGCGAGCCATCGCGATCCGTTGATCCGCCCAGGATCCAAAGGCCCAGATCTTTCGTATGGGGCCTATATATATCCCCGCCTTTCGCTTTCATTTTCTTCTTTACACATTCTCGCTCTCGAAATCTGCCCGAGTCTCCCGACCTCGCTTTGTTTCTCGCTCCAGCTTTTAGGACTTGTAAGTTTTCTTCTCCTTTCTCCTTCATTCAGTATGACTTCCCACAATAGTGTTAGCTCTTCAGGTAGTTTTTCTTCGGATAGTTCCTCTTCGGATAGTTCCGAGAGCGGTAGTTCGGGTAGGACCATTAACGAAGGTAATACTGAGGGTGAGGGCACTTCGGGAAATAGGGAAATAGTGCTACAGCCCGAACCCGTGGCTCCCCTAGGTCGCCCCCTTCTAAATTTAGATCCCCCTCCCCTAGAAAAAGATTTCCCCGACGTGAGTTCTTACCGTGTCGCCGTAAGGGAATGGATCAGAAATACCGAGTCAATTCGGGAAAAGGCCGCAAAGCGGAAGGAGGTCAAAGGTGAGAAGGAGGATGAGGAGGAGGAGGAGGAGGAGTTCCTTCGGTGGCACGAAATCAAAGTGTCTTCCTTTACTGAGGCCCAAATTCCCCAACTGCGGGAAAAATCGGGTATGTCTAGCCAGTTTGAGGTCAGGGTACCATCCCTGACTGACGTCGCTAGTGACCCCCCCGAGGGCTTCGGGACCTATTTCTTAGATCAGGTAGACAGGGGGCTTCGGTTTCCCCTTCCTCAATTTCTTGTAGATGTCTTTAGGTATTACGGAATATCCCCCGGTCAATTAGCTCCTAATTCTTTTGGCCACCTTCTTTCCTTAGCCGTTCTTTTGAGTAATTTCGGCTATTCCCCCTTTGTTCCTCTAATTAATTTCTTCTTGAGGATCAGCAAAAGGGAAGAGGGGAAGTTCTTCTTTTCCCCCTCTCCTCGATATCCCGATCTAATTCAGGGTCATCCCTCATCCCATAAAGGGTGGATGAGCAAATACTTCTTCCTCCGTTCCCCCGAGGGCAGCCCTGAGACCAGCTGCTTCCTTTTGCTTGGGGGGACGATCTGTCCATTGAAACACCCCTTCCCCCTGATTCCGATCGGGCTGAGTCCTTTCTGTCGAAGATTGGTGAGAGACGTTTTTGGGCCTCCGAACTTATAAAAGATGACCTCCTATTCCTGTTCGGATTTAGTGCCAAGGTGACTGAGGCGCCTGCTAATTTAGGTATATACCATCCCCGACCCTAGTAGGCCTAACACCATCGCAAGATAATAATAATAAATATTCTTATCCTCTTTCTCTTTTGTTTTGCAGCCCGCCGAATGGATATCGCCACTGTTGCTGCCCTGGCCTCATCGGACGAGGAGAATGAGGTTCGTGTAGTCTCTCAGACTCCTCCTATTTCTTCTTCCCGACAGCAGGGAAAAGGCAAGGCTCCAGCCACTTCTTCCCGCCCTAAGAAAACGGGGAACAAGAGGCCCGCGGCTTCGGTCGGGACCTCTTCCAAGAAATCTAAGTCGTCCCTTGCCCCCACTCCTTCTCCCGCTTCGGGAGGTCTTGTTGCCTTAGGGCGAGCCCGGCAGCCTCGCTTCTTTGAGGAAACGCCGAGTGGGGAATGTTGGAGTTTCTTGAAGGAATTCCCCAGCGAGGAAAACAAACGGTGCTCCCGCGACTTCTCCAATTCCAAAATTCGGGACGCCATCTCTGCTGCCTTCGGGCAGGTAAGTTATGATAGCTTTAGCGTTTCCGTCGTTTTAGTCGTTAACAGTCCATCCTTCCATGCAGGGCCTCGTTCTGGTATCCGACGCTATGAAGCGTTGGGTTCACCTCTCCGGGAGTTACGAGACCTTGGAGAAAAAGATGGAGGTAGAAAGGGCCCAAGGCCAGAGTAGGGAAGAGTTTCTCAGGCAGCAGTTGGTGGAGGTGAGGCAACAACTTTCACTGGCCGAGGCCGAGAAAAAGCGAAGTGACGAAAAGAGGGCTGAGGCCGAGGCGGTTCGCCGATCCCTTGAAGCTCAGCTTGCTGAGGGCCGCTACTCCCAGGAGGACTTCGCGAAGGGAATGCGCCAATACTTCCGATACGGTTTCTACGGATGTCTTTCCCAGCTTCGGGTGAACGGGTATGACCGCGACTCCCATCCCTTTGGCTTCCTCAATGCCAACCGTGCCTTGCACCACGCTCCCCCTGGTGGTTATCAGCCCGAGCCGAGGGTCGAGGTGGCTCCTCCTAGGGCGCCGACTCCTCCTGTCCGCACCGATGAGGTAAATGAGGAGCCCGAGGCCGAGGAGGCGGGGATCGATCCATACTCGAGGATAAGGAGGACCTTGGCGATGCCGACAAGGATGCTGAGATCGACGATACTCCCGAAGTCGGAGCTGGGGAAGAGCCTGTCGCGGAGGGTGGAGCTGGGGAAGTCTTCGAAGAGGAGAGGGGCGTCGAGGAGAGAGAAGATCAGGCCAGATCGGCCGAGTGAAGATTTTTCGTTCCTTTTTATATTAAGCGATGTAATGACCCAAGACCTTATTATATATATATGTATGTATATTTTCAGTCTAGTGCGTTGAACATAGCCCTTCAGGGCATAGTATTTGTACGTTTGGCCTTCAGGCGCTTTCTTCATGCTTCTTGTTCTTATCCCAAGTGTCCGTGAAATCGGGCCTTACCCTGATCAAAATTACCCCGGGTCGAGTAAAGTGCTTTTTCCTCGAACTGGTGGGGGCTTGGTCGATCTAACTCCGAACTTATAGGTTTTTCGTTCTCTAGTCGCCCGGGAATTTAGGAACGGCCGATCTAAGCCTTGGTCTCTCTTAGGTCCGAAAATTTCGCAAACTGGGTAAAATGTGAACGTTGTTCATAGTAACGTTTCTCTAGTTCGAATTATCTGACTTTCCGCTTACGCTAGGGAGCTTCTATATATATATGATTTCTCTTACTCTTTGCCATTCACTTGCTTCCATATTTTTCCTGTATTAGTATTTTCGCGTTCCTCTTCCCTTAGTATCCCATGGCTTTCTCCGCTTCTTCCAAAGGCAAAAACGTTGTTGGTCCTTCTATGGCTGGTCGAACCTTTTTCGACCTAGACGGTACTCCTGAACCATTTTCCGGCGCGGATGTCCAGCAAGACCCTGCTGTTGGGGTGAGGACGCCGCTTCCCAGTGGAGATGGCGATGACAAAAATTATCGCCGAAACCTAGCTAAGTGGTCCGCTGAGGCGGAGGAAGTGCGCGCTAAAGCCAATTTTCCTTGGCATCGGGCCAAAGTGTCCACTCTGAGCCCTTTATCCCTCGGGGAGTATCTTGAAAAGGCTCGAACTCCCTCTGACTATGAAGTTTTATTGCCTGGTCCTTTGCAAGTGGCCTCCGCTCCCCCATTTGGCTTCCTTACCTTCTATACTGATCAAGTTGATATGGGCCTTAGGTTCCCCATTCCCTCCTTTCTTTTAGACCTCTGTGAGACCCTAGATATTTCCCCAGGCCAAATCTTTCCAAACTCGTGCAGTTTGCTTTTGGCTCTGGCCGTGGTCGCGAGATGGGTCAATTTCCCCATCACCATCGAGTTGATCATCAGCTTCTTCCGCGTATGCGAAAGGGATGCGGGCAAACTGGCTTTTGTACCCTCCACTGACATCTTCTACGACAACTTCACCGCCACCAAGGGGTGGATGAACAAGTTCTTCTTCGTACGCCCTTCACTTCAGCATCCGGATCGTCGGTTCTCCCTGCTGCGTTGGAAGGAGCAGTGTCAGGTCCCCAGTGACTCTCCTGACCTCTTACTGCGATTCTTGGCTCAGATCGGAGAGCGTCGGTTTTCGGTACAGGGGTTGGTATCAGGAGCCCCGCTTGAGGCGGTTTTCCATTCTCGGGTCATAGGTTCGGTGATTCCTCTGTTTTCTATACTCGCTCTTTGTTTTTGGCTCATTTCTCCTCTCGGATAAGTGACAGAGGGGATTCACTCCCCACCTTGGGTTTCCTCGCTCCAGGTACTCGAAGCCGACATTTTGGCGAAGGTCCTTCTACCCACCGGTCGGTCAGTGAGGCTGTTCCGGACAACGCGCCAACTCCCCGATCTGAAATGGGACGATCCAAACGTGTGAAGCCATCCCCTCCAGCTCCTCTATCCGCGGAGTCATGCGAAGTTCTTCCGACGTCCAGGATTGTTCCTCGTCCTCACTTCCTGTTGGAAAGGGACGGGGAATCCGCCTTGTCCTATATGCTGAATTTCCTCACCCCTGAGGAGAAGGGTTTTGCTAAGGAGATGCCCGATGGCCAATTTTGGAAGGAGTGGGCTCTAGCCTTAAGTCAGGTACGTCAGCTATCTTCGGCCTCGGGTAGGTATGTTAGTAATTGTCTCACTTTGTCCCCAGGCGTATTCCCTGTCCTGTGAGGGAGCCCGACGGTACCGCATCCAACAGAGGATGACCGACTCAGCTCGGGACTGCAACGTGGAGATGACTATGAAGGTTAGTGAGGAGGCTCAGGAGGTAGGCCGCTTGAAAAACTTGTTAACTAGGGCTCAGTTTGAGGTTGGCAAGCTCCGTCAAGAGCTTCACTCGGAGAGAGAGATCCGCCGCAGTCGGGAAGTCCATACGAGTCAGGAGCTTGTCCCTGTTGAGAAGGTATCTGAGGCGGCCAACCTATACTTCAACTTCGGATTCCAAGGGCGTTTGTCCCAAATTAGAGCTAATGGCTTCCCGGAGAGCATCCATCCCTTCGATTTCCTAGATCCGGAGGCGGCGTTCATGGCTTTGGCTCCTCGACGTTCACCCCCGAAGAGGGCGAAAGCGAAGGATCTCTGGGACGAGTTTGAGCTAGGCGAAAGCAGCGACCCCTCGAAGAGAAACGGCCCAGCTGGGGCGAGTTAGTTGCATCGGAATCTTTAGCTTCCCTTTTGCTTTCTAGAGTGTCTTGTTTAAGTCTTTATTATTTTCCCGCCTTTCATTTTCCCGTCTTTCCGCTTTATCTGCCTTGATGACATTCGGGGCATATTTATGAATAAAAGGGATTTATACCATCCGATCTCGACTTTGTTTCGACCCCTGGTACTCGATGTTATTTTCAGTATCGTTCCCTTCAATCGCGTTCTTAAGAATTTGATTCATACCGATGGCGAGGTCCCTTGCCCTAGGTCAGGGGCGTCCCCCTGAACCTAAGGGAAGGCTTAAGGATCTTAAGAGAAGGATCTCTGGGGCGAATTGTGAGCTGCCTCTCGCAGAGGGATTCAGTGTGCGCAAGGTCTTCTCTCCCCTTGTGGAAGATTTCAGCCTCTCGCAGAGGGATACAGTGTGCGCGACGTTCCCGAAGGGAACAGTGAGCTGCCTCTCGCAGAGGGATACAGTGTGCGCGAGGTCTTCTCTTCCATTGTGGAAGATTTCAGCCTCTCGCAGAGGGATACAGTGTGCGCGACGTTCCCGAAGGGAACAGTGAGCTGCCTCTCGCAGAGGGATACAGTGTGCGCGAGGTCTTCTCTTCCATTGTGGAAGATTTCAGCCTCTCGCAGAGGGATACAGTGTGCGCGACGTTCCCGAAGGGAACAGTGAGCTGCCTCTCGCAGAGGGATACAGTGTGCGCGAGGTCTTCTCTTCCCTTGTGGAAGATTTCAGCCTCTCGCAGAGGGATACAGTGTGCGCGTTTAGTTTTTACCCCGAGGGGAATAAGTGACCCCTGGGGATTATTTCTCTTAAGGGATAAATCTTCTACCCGGGTCTTCGTATCTTTTAATTGTTTTAAGTTTCCGTCCGAATGGTCCTCGTATGAAAAAAAAAGAAGGGGAATTGCATTAATAGTAGTGTCTTAACATCCAAGTAGTAAGACAGCGACCTTGAACGAACGATACTAAAGACTTAATAAAGAAACATAAGCATGCATAATGAGGGTACTCCCCTCTAGGGGTAATATTTCCGAAGCTTGCGGGCGTTCCAGGGTCGATCGAGTTGCTTCCCTTCGATGTCTTCAAGATAATAGGAGGCTTCCCCCGCCTTCTTGGTAATGCGGTAAGGGCCTTCAAACTTCGGCTCTAGCTTCTTCCTTCCTTCCTGGTTGAGGATCTCTTTCATCACTAGGTCTCCGACTTGATATCTTTTGTTCCGAACTCGGTGGTTATAGGATTTAGTCATCCTTCTCTGATAAGCGATCATCCTCAGGGCAGCTCTTTCCCTTCCTTCCTCGACCAGGTCGAGGTCTTCAGCCCGAAGTCGAGAGTTGTCTTCGGGATATGTCAGGATTCTTGCGCTCTCCATTCCAATCTCGGCGGGTAGAACTGCTTCACTTCCGTAAACCAGGCTGAAGGGAGTTTCATTGGTCCCCTCCCGTGGAGTTGTTCGATACGACCAAAGGACGCTTTGGA
The DNA here is from genome assembly GCA_027422505.1 of Craterostigma plantagineum. Classification (NCBI taxonomy): domain Eukaryota; kingdom Viridiplantae; phylum Streptophyta; class Magnoliopsida; order Lamiales; family Linderniaceae; genus Craterostigma; species Craterostigma plantagineum. The sequence continues at coordinate 64,207 of JAPQWV010001134.1, read as the reverse complement.
GCTCGTTGAACCAGGATCTATCCAGACCTTCCAGTCGGGTCTTCAGTCCTTGGACGATGGTGCGATTGGTGACTTCCACTTGGCCATTGCTCTGGGGGTATGCCACCGAGGTGAAGACTTGTTCTATTGCGAGCTGTTCGCACCATTCCCTTAGCTTCTTCCCACTGAACTGTCTTCCGTTATCTGAGATTAGCCTCCTAGGGATCCCATATCGGCAGATTATATTTTTCCATATGAAAGCCATGATGGCCGCCTCGGTGATTTTTGTCATGGCTTCGGCTTCCACCCACTTAGAGAAGTAATCCACGGCTACCAGTAGGAATTTCTTTTGAGCTACATTCCCTGAGAAGGGGCCGACGATGTCTAAACCCCACTGGTCGAAAGGGCATGGAGAAGTTATCGATTTCATAGCCTCCGCGGGAAGTCTCTGTAGACTAGCGTGTTTTTGGCAATTGATGCATCCTCGAACTACCCTCACCGCGTCTCCTTTCATCGTTGCCCAGAAGAAACCGGCGAGGAGCGCTTTTCTTGTCAGTGCCCTACTCCCGATGTGGCTCCCACAGATACCTTCGTGGATTTCTCGAAGGACATACTCGCCCTCCTCCTTTGATACACATCGCAGTAGTGGCCCGGCATAGGATCTTTTAAACAAAATCTTATCCATCAGAGCGAAGCGTTGGACCCTCCTTAGGAGCTTTCGAGCTAAGGCTTTATCTTCGGGTAGGAATTGGTGACTCAGGTATTGGTATATCTCGTATCTCCAATATCCTGGGGAAATGTCTGGGTCGGGCACGATTTGATCTTCGATTTGCCAAATGGATAAGGTCTTTCCTTTTTCCTCCGGCGCTCCTATGGCACTTGCCCATTTAGCTATCTGGTCCGCCTTCTCGTTTTCTGCTCGAGTTATGTGGACGATCTTGAGTTCCTCGAAGCCACCCTTGATTTCCTCAAAGGTCCTAACATATCTCTCTAAGTTTTCTCCCTTGACTGCAAAGTTTCCTCCTAGCTGCTGGACGACGAGTTGAGAGTCTGAATGTACTGTTAGGCGGGTGATTCCCATCCGACGCGCTGCCCGAAGTCCCGCGAGTGATGCTTCGTACTCTGTCTCGTTGTTTGATGCCTTAAAGTCTAATCTGAGGGCTAGGTTGGTTTCCTCCCCCCAGGGGATATAAGTAGTATCCCGACCCCGTTTCCTGTGCTACACGAAGATCCGTCCACGAATATTTTCCACATTTCTTCTGGAAAATCCCCGACTAGCTCTACCATGAAATCCGCCAGTGCCTGAGCCTTGATCGCCGTCCTAGGTCTGTATTGGATGTCATATTCCCCTAGCTCCGTTACCCACTTTACAGCCCTTCCCGATATGTCAGGTCGGGTGGCTATCTTCCCGATTGGCTGGTTAGTCAACACTATTATGGGATGCGACAGGAAATATGGGCGTAGTTTCCGGGCGGTGACGAGTAGGGCCAGCAGTAACTTCTCGCAGTTGGTGTACCTTGTCTCGGCGCCTTTTAGTATGTGACTTACAAAGTAAATCGGCTTCTGCACTTTTTCCTCTTCTCGGATCAATACCGAACTGACAGCTCGAGGTGTGGCCGCAAGGTAAATTGTCAATTCTTCTTCAGGTAGGGGCTTGTTGAGTGTCGGGAGTTCCCTCAGGTATTCTTTTAAGTCCTGGAATGCTTTCTCGCATTCGGGCGTCCACTCGAAGTTTTGGACTTTGCGTAGGATTTTGAAGAAGGGCAAACTTCGGTCTGCAGATCGGGATATGAAACGAGAAAGGGCGGTTATGCGACCCGTCAATCTTTGCACTTCGTTCAAGTTCTTAGGGGAGGTCATCTCCATCAATGCCTTAACCTTTTCAGGATTGGCCTCGATTCCCCTTCTCGTTACCATGTACCCCAGGAACTTTCCCGACTTGACTCCGAAGGTGCACTTGCTGGGATTCATCTTGAGGTTGTACCTTCGGGAGGTCGAGAAGGTTTCTTGTACATCCGCTAGGAAACAGCCTTGCTCTCGGGATTTTATTAGTATATCATCCACGTATACCTCCACATTTCTCCCTATCTGGTCCTTGAAGACCTTGTCCATTAGCCTTTGGTATGTAGCGCCGGCGTTTTTTAGCCCGAAGGGCATGACGGTATAGCAGAATGTTCCCATGGCCGTGATGAAGCTTGTCTTCTCTTGGTCCTCCTTGGCTAAGAGGATCTGATTGTATCCTTGGAAAGCATCAAGGAAACAAAGCAACTCATGTCCCGACGTGGAGTCTACTAGTTGATCAATTCGGGGTAAGGGGTAACAATCCTTCGGGCATGCCTCGTTCAGATTCCTGAAATCCACACACATGCGCCACTTGCCTGAAGGCTTTGGGACGAGAACCACGTTCGAGAGCCAGGTGGGAAATTGGACCTCCCGAATGTGCCCCGCCTCTAGCAACTCCTCTACCTGTCGTTTGGCCTCGACGTCCATTTCCGAACTGAGGTACCTTCTTTTTTGGAAGACAGGTCGGGTGGTTCGGGAGACATTTAGCTTGTGCTCGATTATTCCCCTGTCTATCCCTATCATTTCCTTGGTCGACCAAGCGAACACATCTGAGTTTTTCTTCAGCAACTCGACGAGGTCCTCCTTCAAATCCCGAGGTAAGTCCTTAGAAATCTTGACTTTCCCTTCTGGTGGCCTGATTATTACTTCTTCTGTTTCATCTTCTGCGGTTTTCCTTTGGATTGTCCCAATGTTGTATAAGGTTTCTCTTCCCTTCGGGTAGTCTCCACTTCTTGCTTTCGACGATTTAATTTCTACTCGGACTTCTTCTACATAGCACTTTCGAGCTGTCTTGCGGTCTCCCAGCACTTCTCCCACCTTGTCTCCTACTGGGAATTTGATCTTCTGGTGTAAAGCCCAGGCGATTGCCGTGAAGGAGGTCAGTGCAGGCCTTCCAAGGATTATGTTGTAAGGGCTCGATCCGTTGATGACCATGAAAGGTGCTATCCGCGTCTTTCTCAATTCTCCTTCACCAAGAGTAAGCGGGAGATGTAAGATCCCCACCGCTTCGATACAATGTCCCGTGAAGCCGAAAAGGGCGGTCTCTACTTTGTCCATGGGGTAAGATCCTAAGTCCATTTGATCAAGTGTCCTTTTGTAGATTATGTTGACAGAACTTCCATTGTCGACAAAGACTCTCCCGACGTCGTGGTTGGCGACCTCGGCCCTAATTACTAGAGCGTCTTCATGGGAGTCCTCCCCTCCATGAAAATCCTCTGGTCCAAAACTAATTATCGGTCCGGACTTCTTGATTCCCGACTTGATTTCATAATTCTCCAGACGTCTGACTCCGGCCTTCCTTGCTCTATTAGAATCCCCACAAGTGGGTCCTCCCGAGATTATGTTAATTACACGAGGTGGTAGCTTCCGTTCGGGGGATCTTCGCTGTTCCCTGTTGTCGTGGCGCCCCCGGGCGTCATCCTCCTCTCTCCTCTGGCCTCTTCTTTCCTCTCTTTCTGGTGTCCTCCCTTGTCTTTCTCTGTGGTTAGGGGTTTGGTGGTTTGGTCGGGGATTGAAGCGGTTCCCATCTCCTGGGTATCTAGGCTTGGTCCCGAACCCGCCGGATCCACCTTCCCCTCCTGTCAGCTTCGCCCTTGCTTCAGGATTTGATGCGATCAACTTGTCCAACTCGCGACCTAGTTGGAAACAGCCTTCCATCGTGTGTCCGTACTCGTGATGATAGTTACAATAAGTGTCAGATATTGGCCTTTTGGGGTTGTTGTCGATATAAGGTGGTCTGCGAAGGAAGTCGTACTCATCACATATTTCCAATGCTCGGACTTTGTTGACCCGCATCCTAGGGTAATTCGCCCGCGGCATAGTCGGGACTGGAACGGGGCGATCATCCCTTCGGGAAGGAGGCCTATGACCCTGATCCCTGGGCGGGCTCCTTCTACGATCTCGAAGTGGGCTCTTTCGTTTTTTATACTCAGGTTCCCTGGCTTGGGATTCTTCCACTCGGACATACTTCTCCACTCGAGTGACTAATTCTTCCACCGTAGTCGGGTATTTCTTGACTAGGGACCTGAACAACTCCCCATCTCGAAGACCGTGATGGAATGCTCCGATGAGCAGTTCAGGTGCGGCATTGGGTACCTCCATTTTTATCTGGTTGAACCGCCGGAGGTAATCTCGCAGGCTTTCTCCCTCGGCCTGCCTGATATTTAGCAACTTTACGGCTGAGGATGGGCGCCTTCGGCTACTCGAGAAATGTTTCAGGAAAAGGCGAGTCAGGTCCTGGAAACTTTTAATCCCTCCTGGGGGCAATAGCGCAAACCATTGCTGGGCTCCTTTGATTAACGTAGTGACGAAGAGACGACACTTGATTGCATCGTCCAGCTGATATAGGGCTGCGTTTCCCTCGAAGGCAGCGAGGTGGTCTTCGGGGGGTCCGGTTCCGTCGTATTTTCCCATCTCGAAGCAGCGAAAATGCCCTGGCAGCGGGGCTGTAAGTATGTCGGGCGAGAACGGCGACGCCCGAGGAACTAGTGGTGCTTCTGGTGGGTTTGCTAGGTCCTTGAGTTTGCGGATTTCCTCTTTCATGTCCTCCAACTCGGCTGCTCGGTGTGCGGCGCGTCTTCTTTTGTTTTCACGTACTTCCCTAAATTCTGAGGCTAGCGTTCGGTTTTCGTCCACTTGTTCAACTGTGTTAGACTGGACTTCGTGTTCTTCGTTGGATCCTGGCTGGTGATTCTCTTCTTCATTTTGTCCGGGTTGAGGATTCTCCCTTCCGTTAGGTCCAGGTTGGCGGTTTCCTCTTCCGTTTCGACCAGGTCGGCGGTTTCCTTGATTCCTTTCAGCCATGAGCATCCCCACGTCAGCTGCCATCCTCCTCATTTCTTGCATCGTTGCAGCCATCAAGACAGCGATTTCGGACAGGGTCGGCCCACTACCATTGGGCGGTGCTTGGTCGTTTTCGACAGTCACCATATTAAATTTCTACTAGAGAGAAACTATAGTTTCCCACAGACGGCGCCAAATTGATGCCGTCGAAAATTAACCTACCGCGGAAATGGATTGAGGGGCTTTTCCCCACCTGAGCTCCGCCGTGTGCTTGGGCTGAGAACTGTTGAACAAAGGTAATTTTGGGGGGTCGTTAGCCCTCTTGCCTTAGTCAAGAGGGTAGTTCCGTTTTAAGGTGATGTGTGGAGAAAAAGTTGCAGAGTAACAGTATGATTATTTGAAAAACGTACCTCGTTTATATAGCATCTGAGGGTATTTATAAGATTGAGCGAAGTGGAACCGTCCTGGGGCAGTTACCACCCACGTTTAGCCTGTATGAGCGGTTTTCTCCGCATATACCGCATCTCGGATGACCACTTGCCTGGTAGCAGTTGGGGCCATGTTCTGGCGCGATGAGGTATCTCTCCTCGGGCTCCTTCCTCGAGCGGCCTCCTTTTAGGCCTTTGGGCATTTCCTCGTTCAGGCTCGGTTCTGGCCCAAAGGTTTCCAGGCATCCCTTCTGTCGGACGGAGACTCCCTCAGGTTGGGGCTTCGGGCCATTGTCCCCTGTCGGACGAGGTGGTTTCCTCAGGTCGGGCGTTGTGGTATTGGGGTGTGGGGGCGTCATCCCACTGGAAAGGGGTCCTTCCTCAGGTCGGGGTGTTATGGTATTATCCCCTGTTGGGCTGAACCCTCCTCGGGTCGGGACTTTTAGGATTCTTTATTCCTATCTGGACGTTACCCGACCTGGATAATATCTTTCGATAGGCGGGGTGGGGTATCGAGTTATGGCGGGAATGGACTGTGTATTTTGCCACGTTAGGGTGAAAACCCGAGGGTAACACTCTGGTTGGCCCTGTTTCTCTGTGCGATTTCTGTCGATAGGAAATGAAAGGCCGAGAGTCCGGGGAACCATGGGATGAGAGAGGATCAGCGAAGAGATTTATGCGACGAGCGGATTTTTGTTTTCTGAATGATGAATTTTCTGAGCCTCTGTTTTTGTATCCATTGTTTGTGGCTCTCTGGGGATTTACCACATCCTTTGTTTTAGAAAATGACCAAAAGACAAGACTGAACGAATGAGTGAAAGAATGAATGAAAGACTTGACTGCAAATCCATTTTCCTGTTATACAACTGTTGATTACTGTACGAGGCCCAAATGAGTCAATGACCACACTACTATAGTAGCAAAGATGATATATATCTTCATAAATGGGCTAAGGCTGAATTTTGTCCATTCCATGATGTTATAATTGATAAGGCCCAATCATGAAGAATACTTCTGTAATCATCGATCTCCATCATCCAAGATTAGATCCAACCAAACTATCCATCTGTTTTACAGCTTTGCCATTTCCTCTTTTGTCACCATTTCGGATAACATTTTACCGCGGTGATATTGTTTCTCGTAAAGGTACAACGGCTACTTCAAGAGTTTTATAATCTCTGCGTCCCATTTCTTTTGATCCTTTTCGATATCCTGTCGTCGTCGATTTCGAAGTGAGCTCTCTCTTTCATTTTCAGTTTTCTTGATTTGTTATCTTTAATGGGTTTAGATTTGGCTGTGGATTGCTTGCGGCGACGCTAGGTTTTGTTCAGATTGATGTAAAACTTAATTATTTTGCTTGATTTAACTTCCCCTTTTCTTTGATCAACAGCTCTGCTATGTGTATGCATCAGTAGTTGATATTATTTTCATGTGGTTGACATTGCAGATGGACAGAGATGAAATTATTGCTTTTGTTCCGTACTCGCGCTCTGATGACTTTACAGGAACACTCATTGAAACTGATACCAAAGTTTCAGTTCTTCCAATTAATGATGCCAGCCGACATAAGTTATCGCTGAATATCGAGCACGAGAATTATTTATGGTGTCATACCATTGATTCGCAGAACAACTTTTCGATACACAGGAGAGCTGAGAAAACCCTTCGAGTTTATATTGCTGAATTAAGGGCAAAGAGAATATATCCCATCATGGATTATTCACCTAATGCACTTTTATGTAATAGTAGTACCTTCACTCCATTTATATACGTCCCGGAGCAATAAGGATGTTGTCTCGTTTGTCGTATATCTGCACTCTCAGAACTACTCACTGGATATCGATGGCCTTCTTTCCTTGGACGAGCATTTCGTATGTCAAGGTCCAGTTTTGAAGTTTTGGAGGGTTCGATTTCGTCTAGCGGACGACACATCAAAGATGAACGATTACGCACTTATCCTTCATGTGATTAACGAGCTAATTCCTGGCGTGGTGAAGCCGACCGACATGACTAACTTTATTCAGCAGATAGAGAGCTTCACGGCATTGTATGATGACCGTTTCTTACAAACATAATTGTTTCTTATTACTTTTTTTTTACATATATTTAATTATAAAACTATTTTTTTTTTTCGTCGTATGCAGCTTGCCAGCATACGAGGACGCGATTCTACATCATCTGGCGGTGCTTTCAAATTGGGATAGGATATGTCGAATTCGTTTTTATTCGGAGATGGAAACGCAACTAGGAAAGAGGTTGTTAAAGTCATATAACTCATCGTTTGGAGCTGTCGGGATTAACACTTCGGGATGGGCAATGACGCTTCACAAGAACCAGCGATATCACCCAGTCGCACGTTGCTTCTATTTCCCGATTCCTCATAGGAGTTCATATGGATCATGGTCAAATATTCCTGATACAGACATCTCTGGGCATTATAATGATGTTGGGGCACCACATACTATAAATACTGGTTATTTAAGATTCTGTCGTAACTTGGCTTGCCACCTGACAGATCATTTTGCGACGGTATTACTTCACTTTTACTATTTGGCATTGTTTTATTTATTTTCTTGCCATAATTTCTGTGCTGTTCTAATTCATTTCAGTGGCTCGGGCCTCCCACACCAGTTGATATCGACTGTATGGTCATGGACACGTGCGGTGAGTTCTTGCTGGCGTTTCAAGAGAGCTTGAGTGGTGAAGTTATGGAGTTTATTGTCTCGAGTGTTGAGTGCTAATGAGGTTAGTCCTTTTATTTGGCGTGACTTTGCGACTTTGGCAGCTTATTATTGCAATTTGTTAAGCGATAGCTTCTTAAGCCTCTCTTTATACTGTTGAATACCTCGTAGAGCTCTTACCTTAGTGGCTTGGGCAGATAATAGATAATTTTTCTTTTGTACCAGCCAAGTATGCTTGCTATGCTACCTTTGTAGAAGTTGCGTGATGTGTTTTCATTTTGGGTATGCTGCTTTTTAATTTGGGATGTTTATGTTTGTTGCAGTGCATTAGCAGCTATGGGAGTGACATTGGCAAGTGCCAGTTCTACATGGACATGCTGGCTGAATGCAAGAGAAACTGCTCAAGCTCTATGAGTATTTAGAGGGAGATGATGTGATGATTATCCTCGAAATGATTCAATGACAACTTTAAGCTTCTTTTGAAAAACTTAAAAACCAATTCATATTGGGAAATGTTGTCCGAGTTATATCTGTTGTTGTTCGACTGTTCGTCAAGTGTCTGTTCAACGTTGGTATTGACCCTCCCTTTTAGTAATTTCACTATTTGCGTATAATTCTGTTGTTTTTATGTAAGGCTGAAATTAAGGTTCAACTAAGCGTAGTCATGCTAAGCTGTCGAACTGCTGAGTTTCAGAAATTTGTGTCTTCAAATATCACAACATTCATTAACTACTACAACCAACATTTCTATATCAAGAAAGCCAAACGAAGTATCTCTTATCTCGAGCGTGTTTCTGCATCTTGTTATTTTCGGATGAACGAAACACCCTTCTGAATGCTTTCGGATAGTTCTTTCTTCGCCTTCTCCAATCCAACCCTGTTTATTCGAGTTCAATTTTATTCACAAGGAATTGTAACACGAAGTTGCTTTACTACATAGTAGGCAAGGCCACAAAACACAATGGTACTTAGTTTACCTCTCGTACTCATTTAGAGGGCCAAGTTGGTAGACGTCCTCAGCACCTCGGCGCCCAAGTCGTACCTTAACGGCGAAGAACGGAAGCTCCGTAACCTGGGAATCCACGAAAGCACATTCTACGACTCCAGCATCTCCTCTCCGGCCTCTCAGTCACGCATCTGCAAACTTCGCTGCTGCATATGCCTGAAAAGAAAAACCACATGTCATATCATTTAGAGGCGATCGGATTTGTAATCCAAAACTTGGATCGATTTGCTTTACTGACCATTGATAGGGTTGCTGAGCCAGCACCAGCTTTTGCCTGCAAAGAAAATTAGTATATGTAAACGTTAACTACTGCTGCATTGGTTTGTTTGTTTAACTAACATGGTTGAAGCTATGTATGTAAGTTGGACAACTTCGGTTCCACCGTCTTGAATTCGCTTGGTCAGGTAATCGACCTCCTCAGCTGTGAACGAGCTAGCAGGTTTCACCTTTAACACGAAAACCCAAAAAAAAAAAAAAAGTAAAATTCATGTTTCAACTTAATCTTTTCCAAGATGTTATTACAGCACATGAATGGGAGATGACAGAAAGCTTATCGACCTGTGAAAGCAGTGGCAAAATCGTTACGCCGGCATGACCACCAACGACAGAAACATTCACTTCCCTTGGATCAAGCCCCAAAACTTCAGCCTATATATAAGCATATCAGGACAGCAAACCTCAGACAAATATTTCAAGCATAATCCTATAGAAAGAGTGGTATGGTAATAGCATGCACACCACGAAGGTGTTGGCTCTGACAACGTCGAGAGTAGTAACTCCCAAGAGCTTCTTTGGATCATAAGTCCCTGCTTTTTCGAAAACTTCAGCAGCGATAGGAACAGTTGAATTCACAGGACTACTAATCAGATTAACGATGGCGTTGCTTTCGCAATCCCTTCGCAGAGAGTCCTGACAATCCCAGCATTGATGTTGAACAGATCATCCCTCGTCATCCCAGGTTTCCTCGGGACACCCAGCGGGTATTATAACGAGGTCCATCCCTGTAAGAGCATTCTCAAGCTGTGGCTGTCCAAGAAAACCCCTCACCTAAATCCAGAAACAGAAAAAATCCGTCTTTTGAAAAGGGAGGGAGAGATACATGAATGACAATCGAAATTGATTACTTACAACTGCGCCAGTGTCCATGTGACTGACATCAGCTGTAACGCCGGGCGTGTTGACAACGTCGTAAAGATGCAAAACCGAGACCAAAGGATTCATCTTCAGGAGGAGAGAGAGGGGTTGTCCAATTCCACCTGCTGCGCCCAAGATCGCGACTTTGAACCCCGGCGAGCCACCTTTGGCTCTGCATTCGTTTTGTCTCAAGATGGGACTTTCGGAGACCTTTTTTTCGGAACACGAGAGGAATTCAAACGTGTCAAGTGCCATTTTTTAAGCAGGAAGCTTCGAATCCATGAAAGCTTTGTAAAATAAGCCACACTTGTAACTGACAAACACCTGACCTGGGGACTCTGAGGGTTGAGGTGAGCTGAGATTCGAGCAATCCTTTGGTTGAATTCCATCTCCTTTCTTGATCAAAAAGAGTTGTGCGATAGTGGGTCTGTATGCTGACACAACAGTGAGTATGGGTATGGGATGAGAGAGGATCAGCAAAGAGATTTATGCGACGAGCGGATTTTTGTTTTCTGAATATTGGAAAATCGATTAATTTTCTGAGTGTTTTTGTATCCGTTGTTTGTGGCTCTCTGGGGATTTTACCACATCCTTTGTTTCAGAAAATGACCAAAAGACAAGACTACGAATGAATGAATGAATGAATTGGCTCGACTGCAAATCCATTTTTCTGTTATACAACTGTTGATTACTGTACGAAGCCCAAATGACCACACTACTATAGTAGCAAATGATGATATAGACCTTCATAAACGGGCTAAGGCTGAATTTTGTCCACTCCATGATGTTATAATGGATAAAGGCCTAATCATGAAGAATACTTCTGTAATCATCGATCTCCATCATCCAAGATTAGATCCAACCAAACTATCCATCTGTTTTACAGCTTTGCCATTTCTTCTTTTGTCACCATTTCGGATAACATTTTACCGCGGTGATATTGTTTCTCGTAAAGGTACAACGGCTACTTCAAGAGTTTTATAATCTCTGCGTCCCATTTCTTTTGATCCTTTTCGATATTCTGTCGTCGTCGATTTCGAAGTGAGCTCTCTCTTTCATTTTCAGTTTTCTTGATTTGTTATCTTTAATGGGTTTAGATTTGGCTGTGGATTGCTTGCGGCGACGCTAGGTTTTGTTCAGATTGATGTAAAACTTAATTACTTTGCTTGATTTAACTTCCCCTTCTCCGTGATCAACAACTCTGCTATGTGTATGCATCAGTAGTTGATATTATTTCCACCTTTTGAAGCCAGCTCAATTATTTTTCTAAATTCTTGAATCCTAGTACTTCGTTTTCCCCCCTCAATTATGGAGTGTCCTTCAATCTTGCTGTATAAGTTTTCTTGCCATCCAACTCCAATTATCTTCGGCATTAGCAATTTCGCTCGCAGTGTTAAGTCTGTATTGAGTTAACGCATTTTCGTGTTACCTAGATGAAAGAGACTAAAGGCCGGGCTAGTAGATTATCCAACTCCCCTTCGGCTGGTGCCAAGCCTCTTGTTCTAGATATCGATGACTTTAAGGTGATGCCTATAATGCCAATTGATCTTCTGTTGAATTTTATCTATGAGTCTGCTACCCGTATTATGCAGGGCGACTTTTCATTTGATGCATTGTTTGGAAGCCTAGTCAACGAGTTGCTGCCTTCTTATTTGGAAGAAGAAACAGATAGTTCTGGCAGACACGGCATTAACGAAGCTGTTTCAAATGGTCATTTGCGAACTGCGTCCGATGGTGGAAAGTCGAGACAAGGGATGCAAAATCCGCTGTTTCCTGAAGTAGATTCTCTTTTGGGTTCATTCAAAAATTCATGTAAACAGTTGATTGATCTTAGAAATCAGGTAATGCTTCAAATATCTTACGTGGATTTTTGCATCTTTATATCAGAAGCATCATGATTTTTCTAATGATGTTACTTTTGTCAGATTGATGGGAAGCTCAACAATCTCAAAAAAGAAGTTGCTACCCAAGACTCTAAGCACCGAAAGACTCTTTCTGAGGTTTAGATCATATTGTCTCTATAGCATCATTCTTTAACATGCTCACCGATGAGTATATCCTGCTAATGTCTTTTTTTTCCCCTTTGCATGTACTATGTAGTTGGAGAAAGGTGTTGATGGCTTGTTTGACAGCTTTGCAAGGCTGGATTCTCGCATTTCCAGTGTCGGCCAAACTGCTGCAAAGATTGGTGACCATCTTCAGGTAAAACATGGGTAGAGAAAGAGAGTATCAAGTTTCACTTTAAAATCTCAATGAAACGCTAGCTTGGATTATTGCACTATTCCAATTTTCCTTTGGAACATTAAATTGAGAGGGAGAAAATTTTAGTCCCGTGTTATTTTCTCAATTTCGTGCAATTTCTTAGGTTTTATAAAATAGTGAAATCTGAGGTTCTGCGTTCACAGATCGGATATTCCTATCATCTGTGATATACAAATTTCAATTTACATTACTTTGTATGTCCATAACTGCTTGTTTTTTCACTGTGCAAATTGTTGATTTGATTAGTCCAAGTTATGATTGATTCTTAATGTCATATTTCTTTCAGAGTGCAGATGCCCAGAGAGAAACTGCAAGTCAGACTATAGACCTCATTAAGGTTTACGTTTTATAAATCATATGTAATAAATGCACCTTAATTATTAGTGGGAGATGAAAGATATATATTGGGCTACTAAAATACCTTTTGCTGAATATTGTCATTCAGTACCTGATGGAGTTCAATAGTAGTCCGGGCGACCTGATGGAACTTTCACCACTTTTTTCTGATGATAGTCGGGTGGCAGAGGCTGCTTCCATAGCCCAAAAACTGAGTAAGATTTCTCTTCAGGAATTTAACATTAGTTTCCATTTATGTTTACTCACCATCACCTCACACTTACGCACCACTGATATTCTTGCTGATAAAGATATTTTATTTCTATGTATTAGATCAACCATGTTTTGGTTGTGGATTTCTTTGGACCATGTTTTATGGAGATCATTATTTAGTAGAACTTTAAATACTCTTGTTCTCTTGCCTAAGAGTTAAGACTGGTTGTTGCTAAGGTGATGTTATTGTAGGAAATGGTCCCTAGAATCCTCTGCCTGGCCTAGGAGAAACATTACGTCTTTCATTATATCCATTAAGTCTTAGAATGTTCCCTGACAAGCATGGCTACAGGATCTTTTGCGGAAGAAGATATTGGAAGGCAAGGGATTGCTGTCTCTTCTGTTGTGGGGAATGCAACTGCAAGCAGAGGATTGGAGGTCGCTGTAGCTAATCTACAAGAATATTGCAATGGTTTGAATGCATTGCTTTTACATACATTACCTTCCTTTTCTCAGCCATATATTTATCCTTTCTTCAGCGTGACGATTCCTAAAAGTCAATCATAAAAGTTTTGTTATTTCATGAATTTCAGAATTGGAAAATAGATTGCTGGCCAGGTTTGATGCTGCATCACAGAGACGAGAACTGTCGACCATGGCTGAGTGTTGCAAAAATTTTATCACAGGTAATCCGCATAAAACTATTATCTTAAAATGTGAAGAATATCTTAATACGATCTATTAGAGTATTACGAGTTACTTAGAAAATTCGTATTATTTGTTTCCCGGGTTGAGTTAATAGACTGCCCATGCCAATTGTTTTAATTGCAATTAATTGTGTATATTTGTGACTGCATAGCCTTCCCATTAGTCTGATCCATAATATACACTAATATGATGTAATGAAGAAAAAATAATTAGGATCCCTTGTTAAACTTTAGACCTCAAATTGATCTCATTTATAAGTTCTAAAATGCAGTTCAATAGGGGAACCAGTGCTATGCAACACTACGTGGGATTACGACCAATGTTTGACTTAGAAGTCATGAATCATGACGCAGAATTGGTCCTTGGTGACTCCGGTTCTCAGCCCAGCCCAAGCAATATAGCCCGTAACCTTTCTTCATTGTACAAAGAGATTACAGGTTTGGTTTATTACTATCTGATGAGAAATGCAGCTTTCCTATAACTTTCACTGATCTGGAATAAGTGACATGCAGACACTGTGCGGAAAGAAGCTGCAACAATAACAGCAGTATTTCCTTTTCCGCTTGATGTCATGTCAATATTGGTTCAGGTATTAACCATGCGGTTAATTTATTCTTGCATATATGGTTTCACCGGATTTTGTTTTGTTATTAAAAAATTGTGAATCTGATGTCTGCACTGTATTTCCTCCTTGTGAAATCTGATGCAGCAAGGTCTAATATGAAATAAAGTGATAAAGGAGTTTGAAGTATTATGTTTTTTGTCAGATGTAGTTTCTGAACCTATGATTATGTTCATTTTCTTAGATAACTTTTAGCACTGTCCATATATCTGAACTCCCAGGGTACTAGTTCTTTTGACTGCTTTAACATTGCCACGTTCAGTAAGATTTGGATTTTTGACGTGTAATGTTTTGTGCCTTCCGCTTACGATTTCTGGTCCGTGTTACTAATCTGCAGCGTGTTTTGGAAGATCGAATTCCTAAACTTCTTGAGAGATTGTTGGTGAAACCATCACTACTTAATCCACCTCCCATAGAAGAAGGTGGACTTATATTAGTAAGTTTTCCCATGGTTTTACAGCATCTTCGTAAACTTTGGTAGTTTTCAATGGTGCTAACTTACAGCCAATTATACTTTCAGTATCTGAGATTGCTTGCAGTGGCATATGAGAAAACTCAGGAACTTGATAAAGATTTACGCAGTGTGGGATGTGGCGACTTAGATAGTGAAGGTACAGATTGATCTTTTTGTATCTTTCAAGTGTCGTAGTCATTTAAAAATTACATTTTATTTTCCACAATGCTATGTTTTGTTTCTTTTGGACGGTAAGCAGTCAACATTTCCTTTTTGAATGGTAGTGATCCTAATTGACTCTTTAAGACTTAAGAGTAGAGAAACTATGTCAAGTTTCATGGACCTTTGCATCACATAATGTCCGTCTGCTGTTCAGGCTTGACCGAGTCCCTATTTCTTCCCCATAAAGATATTTATATCGAATGCGAACAGGCTTCTCTAAGGCAACTTTTCAAGGCAAAGGTATATGCTCCAAAGTTCCATCTAAATCTTCAATCAAATTTTAATATGTAAGATATATATGTTCAGTATCAAATTTCTAACTAGACATTTTGCAAATGAGACAGATGGAGGAACTGCGGATGGAAAATCAGCAGTCCTCTGAGTCGACTGGGACCATAGGGCGTTCAAAGGGAGCTTCCATAACATCTTCCCCGCAACAGATATCAGTAACTGTGGTGACCGAGTTTGTGCGTTGGAACGAGGAAGCGGTGTCTAGATGTACCTTGTTTTCATCACAGGTATATGTGCTCTCATGAACCAGTAATGAATGACATTAAATCTCATTGGTTGTTCTGTCATTTCTACATTTGTTGATTTTTTTCACCCCATGTTGCAGCCCACTACTGTTGGCGCCTGTGTGCGGGCTGTTTTTACCTGTCTTTTAGACCAGGTGAGTTAAGTAGTCTGTTTCCGCACACCAAGTATTTTCATCTCATGAGGTATATGTGAAAGATATTTATATGCCTAGACTTTTAATCTCTCTACATTTTTCAGGTTGGTCTTTTACAGAAGGTCTAGAGCGAGCACGAGATAGCCTTTTCAGCATTGAGAGAAAGATTTGTTATTGGGACAAGTGTCAGTCGAAGAGTTGCTGCTGCGGCTGCTTCAGCTGTAATAATATTTTCTATTTATCCTTCTCCTTTCCCCGAAGTTATTTCCCATCGGTTGTTACTTATATTACGATCGTCGAACTCTTTATCAGTGGTTATTTGCTCATTTTGAAGTAGAAATAGCTATTTTAGGAGCGGTCTTTAGTTATGATTTCTCCAATAACCACATATTAATGGCTTTTATGAAAATGGGAATCAAAATTCGAAACATTAATAGCTTGATCAATACAGGGAAATCGCCTGCATAAGGGTCTGCTGAATCATTGGCAGAAATTCACGTTCAATCCTAGGTAATTCTTGATCCATGCTTACCCTACCTCAAAGATATATTTCTCAATTGTCACATTTTGTTATGAACCCCTAAAAGCACGAGCCATAAAGTATTATCCCAATTCCTTCATCTTTCTCATTAAGAAGCTGCATCTTCTGTCTCAAGAGTTTAAAGAGCTCGTTTACACAGTAATTGATCACACACGTTCATTAGTTCCTCCAAGTTACACTTGCCATGGCTATTCTGAAGGCAATTTTTCCTGCTACAATATATGCGGTGGTGGATTGCGCCTTAAGCGAGACATAACGGAATATGGGGAATTTATCCGAAGCTTTAATGCCCCTACTGTGGATGAGAAATTTGAGCTGCTGGGAATGTAAGTGTAATTTATGCTCTGCAGAATTAATAGATTGCACTTTGTCTAATAGTAAAATGGAGCATACACTCTTCAAGTTCTGTGTTGCCTCCTTTGGTTAACTGATGGCTTAACTACTTTCTTACAGCTTGGCCAATGTCTTTATTGTTTCTCCTGAAAGTCTGTCGACACTTTTTGAGGGAACTCCAAGTATCTGAAAAGATGCCCAAAGGTTACAGATGTTCTTAACCCCTTCTTTTTTATAATCTGTTGTAAATAGATTCAATAGAGATAGTAGGTGTGTGGACGTCGGATTGGTTTCCTCAGGTTCGAGATTCATATTCAGTTGGTTACATTTTCAATATCTTACACTCTAAGTGGCATAGAGTAGCATAGAATCTCCCGTGTTTTGCAGACAGTATCCAAGTGTTTCTATCTATGCTTCACACGCACATGGTATTATCGTATCGTTCATTTAGCTGATGCTTATCAAATGACCAGGTTTATTCAGTTGAGAGATGACCACAAAAGTGCAAAGTTAGCATCTAGGCTTAGTTCTTTGTGGGGCAGCAGCAGCTAAGGAGGGATCTGCTTCCATTTTATTCTGATTTGTTGAAGTTATAGTCTGTTGTGTGTATGATTTAGAATCTGATACCTAACTATGAAGAGGAACAACCATCCATTTCCTTGTGAGCTGGATATGGACTTTAAAAGTTGGATATGAACTTTCAATGTGAGCTGATATGAGATTTATTTACGAAAATTGCCATTTCCCTTTAAACAATTATATGTGCCACGTCATTATTATCCGAGGATTTTTATGGGATTATAGAAGTTGTAAACGTAATGACGGTCTTAGCCTTCTGTATCAGTAGAATTACATGGGTGGCACAATTCATTCCTTTGATCTTTATTTGCAAACAGTGACGACTCAGCTCCCCCAGCCTCATCCCATACCCATAACTCACTGTTGGCACGCCCAACCTTTTGGATCAAGAAAGGAGATGGAATACAGCCAAAGGATTGCTCGAATTTCAGCTCACCTCAACCCTCAAAGTCCCCAGGTCAGGTGTTTGTCAATTACAAGTGTGGCTTATTTTACGAAGCTTTCATGGATTCATTTTTGCTGCTATGTGATGGCGCACCTAACATGTTATAATTTCTCTGGTGTTCCAAATGAAGATATCCGAAAATCCCAGCTTGAGACAAAATAAATGCAGAGTCAAAGGCGGCTCACCAGGTTCAAAGTCGCGATCTCGGACAACCCCTCTCTCTCTCCTCATGAAGATGAATCCTTTGGTCTCTGTTTTGCATCTTTACGATGTCGACGGCCGGCGTCACAACAGCTGATGTTAGTCACTCACATGGACACTGGCGCAGTTGTAAGTTATCTATTTCGCTTCTTATTCATTTATTTTCTCCCTTCATCTTCAAAAGACCGATTTTCCTTCTCTTCGTTGAATTTAGGTAAGGGGCTTCCTTGGACAGCCACAGCTTGAGAATGCTCTTACAGGGATGGACCTCGTTATAATACCCGCTGGTGTCCCGAGGAAACCTGGGATGACGAGGGATGATCTGTTCAACATCAATGCTGGGATTGTCAGGACTCTCTGCGAAGGGATTGCGAAAGCAACGCCATTGTTAATCTGATTAGTAGTCCTGTGAATTCAACTGTTCCTATCGCTGCTGAAGTTTTCGAAAAAGCAGGGACTTATGATCCAAAGAATCTCTTGGGAGTTACTACTCTCGACGTTGTCAGAGCCAACACCTTCGTGGTGTGCATGCTATTACCATACCACTCTTTCTATAGGATTATGCTTGAAATATTTGTCGAGGTTTGCTGTCCTGATATGCTTATATATAGGCTGAAGTTTTGGGGCTTGATCCAAGGGAAGTGAATGTTTCTGTCGTTGGTGGTCATGCCGGCGTAACGATTTTGCCACTGCTTTCACAGGTCGATAAGCTTTCTGTCATCTCCCATTCATGTGCTGTAATAACATCTTGGAAAAGATTAAGTTGAAACATGAATTTTACTTTTTTTTTTTTTTTTGGGTTTTCGTGTTAAAGGTGAAACCTGCTAGCTCGTTCACAGCTGAGGAGGTCGATTACCTGACCAAGCGAATTCAAGACGGTGGAACCGAAGTTGTCCAGGTACTTACATACATAGCTTCAACCATGTTAGTTAAACAAACAAACCAATGCAGCAGTAGTTAACGTTTACATATACTAATTTTCTTTGCAGGCAAAAGCTGGTGCTGGCTCAGCAACCCTATCAATGGTCAGTAAAGCAAATCGATCCAAGTTTTGGATTACAAATCCGATCGCCTCTAAATGATATGACATGTGGTTTTTCTTTTCAGGCATATGCAGCAGCGAAGTTTGCAGATGCGTGACTGAGAGGCCGGAGAGGAGATGCTGGAGTCGTAGAATGTGCTTTCGTGGATTCCCAGGTTACGGAGCTTCCGTTCTTCGCCGTTAAGGTACGACTTGGGCGCCGAGGTGCTGAGGACGTCTACCAACTTGGCCCTCTAAATGAGTACGAGAGGTAAACTAAGTACCATTGTGTTTTGTGGCCTTGCCTACTATGTAGTAAAGCAACTTCGTGATACAATTCCTTGTGAATAAAATTGAACTCGAATAAACAGGGTTGGATTGGAGAAGGCGAAGAAAGAACTATCCGAAAGCATTCAGAAGGGTGTTTCGTTCATCCGAAAATAACAAGATGCAGAAACACGCTCGAGATAAGAGAAACTTCGTTTGGCTTCTTGATATAGAAATGTTGGTTGTAGTAGTTAATGAATGTTGTGATATTTGAAGACACAAATTTCTGAAACTCAGCAGTTCGACAGCTTAGCATGACTACGCTTAGTTGAACCTTAATTTCAGCCTTACATAAAAACAACAGAATTATACGCAAATAGTGAAATTACTAAAAGGGAGGGTCAATACCAATGTTGAACAGACACTTGACGAACAGTCGAACAATAACAGATATAACTCGGACAACATTTCGCAATATGAATTGGTTTTTAAGTTTTTCAAAAGAAGCTTAAAGTTGTCATTGAATCATTTCGAGGATAATCATCACATCATCTCCCTCTAAATACTCATAGAGCTTGAGCAGTTTCTCTTGCATTCAGCCAGCATGTCCATGTAGAACTGGCACTTGCCAATGTCACTCCCATAGCTGCTAATGCACTGCAACAAACATAAACATCCCAAATTAAAAAGCAGCATACCCAAAATGAAAACACATCACGCAACTTCTACAAAGGTAGCATAGCAAGCATACTTGGCTGGTACAAAAGAAAAATTATCTATTATCTGCCCAAGCCACTAAGGTAAGAGCTCTACGAGGTATTCAACAGTATAAAGAGAGGCTTAAGAAGCTATCGCTTACATCTTGGAATGCCTTGGAGTGAACAGCACAGGCATCAGAATTGCCCATGCTAATACCCCCAGCAGGAGCTGATGCATTGGTAGCCTGAGACTCGATGGTCTCGTGTTGGACCACTCGTGGACCCATCACAGCATCAACAGCCCTGTGAGCCACAGCACTACCAGTGCCAAAGGCCAAACCTATCAAGAAAAACACAAGGATTTAGTATTGATAATAGATGGCGCTAGAAATTTCGTAATTTTTATTTGTTATAAATAATTTATGGGGTTGTACAAACGTACCCTGGGCAATGGTTGACCCTATGCCCCCCATAATTGAGCCACCAGAGCTGCCCTGAGTGGGGGCTGGCGGAGGAGCATGACTTGCTGCACATGTGAAGAGGAAACGATTTGGCTTCAGATACAAATTATAACAACAACATTGAGTGAGTAGAGTCATAATCTCGCCAATCAACAAACAAATCCATGAAAACTAGGAAAGAATATCCTCTACTAGGTGAGGTGCAGCCAAAGACATTATTTGTCCAGAGTATAGCCATATTTACATCTATAAGATTCTTGAAATAAGAACACACCTGGCTGAGGTGGGGGGTTACGTGCAGGTGCAGGACGGGGAGCAGGACGAGCAGATCTTCCTGTATGTTATGGAACGAGCAATCAGACAATCTTTTCAATAAAGATTCAAGATAATCGATTACATCTCAATGAAATCCCCAAATAAATAATTTACAAGGAGAGTACTCATTTTCTCAAGATAGATGAAAATTACCCATAAAAAACTCTTAAGTAGAACAAAACACCAAGGTAAGTTTTCTATGAACATCTAAATAAACGCATATCAGGGACGTATAAGCATCGATCTACATCCAACGTCTAAAATGAGCAACAGATGCAAAGAAGAATGGATCTTTAAAATCCAATTAGTGAACACAAAGCGGAAAAGAAACAGACAATCAAAGGGGCATAGCATTGACTTAAAAACCAAAAATAGCTATAGAAATGAAATTCATACCACCAGAGCTTCGGCGAGGCATGATGACTGACTAATCTGAAACGAAACAGTTGCCAGCAAAAAACCCTAATCTGAAAACAGTTCGACGGCTGAGGCTCTATCTATAGAGAAAGCGTGGCTTATCCGACGCCACGGGATTAGGTTAGGGAGCCGGCAATAGCACCGGACTAGCCGGGACCTCGAATGAAGAGGCGTGGCCCTGGTTTCCATGACCAAAAATCCATCCAGACGATTCCTTTACAGCACATGTTTCTAGAAATAAAGTCAAAGACACCCGCGGAGAATGTACCAAGAGCGATGGAATTTTGACAAAAGGGACTCACGTCCCACGCTATTAACTAAATGGATTGAGTTGAAAATGACAAAAATATCCTTAGTCCAAAAATGATTAAATATAGCTAAACGTAATTATTTATATGATTGTTTATTCGACTTTTATTTGAACATTATTTTATTCGAACTCTGTTACTCGATTGATATATAAGAACATTATTCGAATTTTCTATTCGAATAAATTCATTCGAATTATTTTATTCAAATAACTATTGGATTTCTTATTAAATTACTTATTCAAATTACGTATCCAATACTATCCATTCTTCAATTTTTTTATTTGAATTTTTATTCGAACTTCTTATCTGAACATTATTCGAATTTTAATAATTTTGTTTTTGAATATTCCAATTTTATTCAAATTTTTTTGAATTTTCTGAATATTACTCGAATAAAATTTGAAAAATCAATACGATTTTGAATAATTCGATTTTACTAGAATAATTCTAATAAAATTCGAATTATTTTTATTGGAATATGTTCAAATTTGTTTTGAATTTTTTCTACGAATAAAATTCGAAAAATTAATACGAATATTAGAATTTTTTCAAATAATTGGAATTAGAATAATTCTAATAAAATTCGAATTTTATTAGAATAATTCGAATAAAATTCGAATTATTTTTATTGGAATATGTTGAAATAAGTTTTGAATTTTTGCGAATTTTATTCGAATTATTCAAATGACATTCGAAAAATTAATACGAATATTAGAATTTTATCGAATAGTTCGAATATTATTAGAATAATTCGAATAAAATTCTAATTTTATTAGAATGTTTCGAATAAAATTCGAGTTATTTTTATTAGAATATTTGCAGATTAGTTTTGAATTTTTTCGAATTTTATTCGGATTATTCAAATAAAATTCGAAAAACTAATGCAAAAATTAGAATAATTCGAATATTATTAGAATAATTTGAATAAAATTCGACTTTTATTAGAATAATTCGAATAAAATCCGCATTATTTTTACAGGAATATGTCAATTTTCTTTTGGAATTTTTTCGAATTTATTCGTATTATTCAAATAAAAATTCGAATTATTTTTATTGGAATTTTGAAATTTCTTATTCAAATTACGTATCAAACAAATCCATTTTTGACGTCGATGGACTTTGTATTTGAAAAGGTATAAAACATAAAAATTTTAAATAACTAAGTTAGCTGTCCAACAAAACTCGAATCAGGGTAATTGGTATCTTGGATCAAAAGTTTTGATCGAAATGTTTTAACTGCCATTTCTAAAAACAAATTCGACAACTTACGGAACACTCATTTTCCAAGCCAGTACACGCCGAATTCATAGAAGTGTAAAACATAAAAGTTTTGTATAATCAAGTTAGCTATCCAAAACCTTTGAGTCGGGGTAATTGATGCTCTAACGAAACTTATGATTGAAATTGTGATAAGTATTATTTATGGACAGCAAATTCTTAAGGCATTCGAAATGTTTGCCAAAAACACTCATTTTCCGAGCTGATAAACTTCGAATTAGAAAAAGTGTAAAACATAAAAGTTTTTATAATCAAGTTAGGTGTCCACTGAAGTTTGAATCAGGACAATTGATGGTCTGAATAGGAAGTTATGATAAAAAAAATGTCTTAACTGCCATTTCTGGAAAGCACGTTAGAAAAGCATTTGGAAGTTATCAAAAACTCATTTTTGTTGTCGGTAGACTTCGAATGCGAGAAAACGTAAAGAATAAAAGTTTTTGATAGTTAAGTTTGTTGTCAAAAATTCATTTTTTCGTGATGACATACGTAACGGATATCACGTCGAATGTGTTGAAATTACGTTGTACGACTTATGATTCATGTATGTGCCAAATATGTGGATTGTGTTTAAATTATTGTGATTCAAACATGTGTAGTGTGATTATAATTAATAGAGTTTTATGATTTTATGTCTTCATTAATTTTGCAACTAAATTAATATCGCATTGTAGCTCATTACCATCTTTATTAGACATTGATACCAAATATTAAACCTCTTCATTGAACATTGATACCTTGTTAACTTATGTCTCCGAAAAACACATTTTTGAAGTCGATAAAGTTTGAATTAGAAAAAGTGTAAAACATAAAAGTTTTGTATAATCAAATTAGATGTCCAACAAAGTTTGAATCATGATAATTGGTTCTCTGAATCAAAAGTTATGGTCGAAAATGTCTTAACCATCATTTACTAACAGCTTATTCGAATTTAATCCGATTAATCGAATATGATTCGAATTATTCGTTAATTTGAATTAGTCGATATTATTCTATTATTACATATTCGAATACATAAAATAAGGTCGAATTAATTTATCCTAAGTACTTATCTATCTGAAAAAACACATTTTGAAGTCGATAAAATTCGAATTAGAAAAAGTGTAAAACATAAAAGTTTTGGATAATCAAGTTTTCTGTCCAATAAAGCTTGAATCAGGGTAATTGGTTCTCTGAATCGAAAGTTATGGTCGAAAATATCTTAAATAGATTATTCAAATAAAATAATTCCAAATCGTCGAGTGAAAAAGAAATTATCACTGTATCTCTCTGGGATTGAGAATACGAATGCAGCGCACTATGAAAAATATATTAATGGGTGTTGGATTTTCGTTGGGATTTTTTTTGGAACCATTTGCAGAAGTGAAGAAACGACGCTGGAGAAGATAAACAGTAAGTTTTTTGTTTTTTTATGAAAATAGATATTTAAAATATTTATTAATTAAGTGAAGATTAAGTAATTACTAATATAATCAACTTCACTCCCTTTTTTTTATTTGAACAAGTCAACATCCCCTTTCTTTAGTTCTTTTAAAAACTAATCCCTTATGTTAAATTAACCCGCGTATTGGCAGTGTTTGGAGTTGTACGGTAAAGTCAGAGATCAAGGGATTGTTGTACATCAATGGTGGAACTAAGTGACTGATTGTCGTCGTTCTTGCCCCGTCCGGGGACAATTTAACATAAGGGATTAGTTTTTTAAAGAATTAAAAAAGGGATTTTTACTTTTTCAATTATATAAAAGGGAGTGAGGTTGATTGTATAAGTAATTAGTTAATCTTCACTTAATTAATAAATATTTTAATTATCTATTTTCATTAAAAAGAAAAAATTACTGTTCATCTTCTCTGTCGTCGTTCTTCTGTCGTTTTTTTCTTCTGCAAATGGTTCCAAAAGAAAAAAAAACCAGCGAAAATCCACTCATTAATACATTTTTCATCGTGCCGTCTCACTCTCAGAGATACAGTCGATAATTTGGTTTTTCAGTCGACGATTTCGTCTTTCGAATTATTTTTGAGTAATCTGTTTAAGATATTTGCGACCATAACTTTCGATTCAGAGAACCAATTACCCTGATTCAAGCTTTGTTGGACATAAACCTTGATTATCCAAAGCTTTTATGTTTTACACTTTTTCTAGATCGAATTTTATCGACTTCAAAATGTGTTTTTCAGACAGATAAGTAATTAGCATAAATAATTAGAATAAAATTAATTTGAATATATTCGTACCTTATCGAATCATTCGAATATATAATAATTCGAATTAAATTCGAATAATTCGAATTAAATTCGAATAAAGTCGAATTATGGCAATTAAGACGTTTTCGACCATAACTTTTGATTCAGAAAACCAATTACCCTGATTCAAACTTTGTTGGACACCTAACTTGATTATACAAAACTTTTATGTTTTACACTTTTTCTAATTCAAACTTTATCGACTTCAAAATTGTGTTTTTCGGAGACATAATTTAACAAGGTATCAATATTCAATGAAGAGGTTTAATATGTGGTATCAATGTCTAACGAAGATGGTAATGAGTTGTACAATGCGATTAATTTAGTTGCAAAATTAATGAAGACATAAAATCATAAAACTCTAATAATTATAATCACATTACACATGTTTGAATCACAACAATTTCAACACAAATCGCATATGGCACATATATATGAATCATAAGTCGTATAATGTAATTTCAACACATTCGACGTGATATCTATTTAAGTATGTCATCACGAAAAAATGAATTTTTGACAACAAAGTTAACTATCAAAACTTTTATTCTTTACGTTTTCTCGCATTCGAAGTCCATCGACAACAAAATGAGTTTTTGATAACTTTTCGAATGCTTTTCGAATGTGCTTTTCGGAAATGGCTGTTAAGACATTTTTTATCATAACTTTCTGTAGAGACCATCAATTGTCCCAATTCAAACTTCAATAGACACCTAATTTGATTATCAAAAACTTTTATATTTTACACGTTTTCTAATTCGAAGATTATCAGCTTGAAAAATGAGTGTTTTTGGCTAACGTTTCGAATGCTTTTAGATTTTGCAGTCCAAAAATAATAGTTATCACATTTTCGATCATAAGTTTCGTTTCAGAGCATCAATTACCCCGACTCAAATGGTTTTGAATAGCTAACTTGATTATACAAAACTTTTATGTTTTACACTTCTATGAATTCGGAATGTATTGGCTTTATTGGTCCCTATTCAATCCAACAATACTGATTTAGGACGATTTACCACGCTAATAATGAAAGTTTTAAAGCTTGTGCGTGGGGTGGTTAGTGTAGACGATGGGTACTTTGAAAATGCTTTCTTACTATTCAACACACACACACTCACACATACTACACAAAAACACACACCCTAATGAATTAGGGTTTGGGGGTATATATACCACATGAGTTGGTATATTATACCCCTAGTAACTAAGAACTAGAATATTACAAACTAGCCCAAAGTTAATTAAATACAAACCAACTAAGATAAACATATTGACATTGAACACTATAAAATATTCCTAACAATCTCCCCCTTAGTGTTCAATCTTCAATTCAGCGCGGGTTATCTTTGTTGGGCACATGGAGAATCTCTCGATTCCTAACAATCTCCCCTTGCTCCCCCAGCAAAGGCTGTCTCCTCTTCTTGTGGAGGATTTGAATGCACTTTCAGCTAGAACTCTCTTGTCTTGACGCTATACATTGTAGATCGGATGTATGCTGTGATCCACGCCCCGATATTCGTTTCTTGATGATGTCGCAGATCTTTAAAATTCTGTTTGCATCTTGTCCGTGTCTTTTTCCGTATTTTGAAGTCGTCAAGTCTTCTCCAGTCTTCTTCTCGGCGCCAGATTCGTCTTCGCCGAAGGAATTTGTCTGGTTCGGCCTCGAGGAAGCTTGTCTGGCTCCAGAAGAAGATATGCGTGGGTGTCTTTTAACATGTGCCAAAGCTCCTTTCGAATGTGACATGGCAGGTTCCAGTGGAGTTCGGCACGCGGCGGAATATTGATGGTGAGCGTGGGATGTGTTATAAAATGTGCCAAGGCTCCTTCTGAATTGACGTTTGAGTGCAAGAGAGCCCGACTTCATAGTGGTACGCGCGACAGAAGTTGGTGGGTGGTCCGACCTGTTTGTTTATACGTATCCCCTTCTCCCCCTCATGGCGATTCGTGTTAACGAGATCGGCATGCTTATATAGGAGTCGAAGGAATAAACAAACGACAGGTCGGTGTGGGTAATAACCAGACGGAGCCACTAAGGCAATCCATCGACACGAGTTCAGAGTTAAACTCTGAGACGCGGCCTGTAAGCACAGGGCTTAGAACCGGAGCCACATAGGCGTTCCGTTAACATCGATCTAGGAGCGTAGCTCGCAGACGATGGCCTACGACCGTTGTTGTTTTGATGTTGCAACGGCAGGACTTCCTTCCAATCATGGAATCACATCTAAGAGGATGTGTCTATGGAAGTTCTGATCTGGTCACGAAGTCCAGATAAGAAAAAGTGTATGTGTCCTAAAAATTATAAAACATTTAGGTAGTGAGGACACCTAGACTCGATGTGTTCAAGGAAGTTCAGTGGTGTGGGGCTAACTACCACTTAATTCGATATCTCCCGCTTCCAAGTGAAGCGGTGATAGCATGCGTGGCTCCCCGTGATTTGATGAAACATCGGTCTTTAGGGAGATCGATGAGTGGGTAAGGCTCGGTTGTGCATGCGCCATTGGACCAAATGAGGCGACTTCTACCTAGGAGCTGATAAAAATCAGCTCCTGCACCTATATGGGATGGCCCGAAAATTTTGTGAGGTGAGGATTTTTTTTTGTATCTTCCGTTCTTCGGTATTGTCAAGAATTGCCAAATGGGAATGTGGCATATGGACTATCTTCACTAACACTTGGCTACGTTCCGGGGTTAGGTTCAGTTTGGTCTGACTGAACCATGGGAACCTAGAATCCATGCGTCCGTCAATTTTGGTGAGTGCTGCTTCATCAGCAAGTCGGAGTAGGGTAGTTGAGATCATCTTCGTGTTTGTGTATGGATGTCACGCATTTTGTAATTCTTGAACTCTTGAGGGTCGAGTTTTCAAGTGAAGTCCGTCTTGGGAGGTGGAAGCGTCTGAGGGGGTTTTTCTTTCTTTCCCCCCCCCCCCCTTTTTTTTTGTTTTTGTTTTTTTTTTGTATGTATACATATATATATATATATATCGTAATAGTAGTAGATAAGTAGTATCATAGTAATAATAGATATAGTATATGTATACGTATATGTATATAGGTTAAATGAAGTTTCTCCCCCTCAAATCGTGCACCTAAGATGTGCTCCCCCTAAAAATGTGCTCTCCCCTCGCAAATATGGTTGATACTCCCCCTCAATGCATGCACGTTAAAACATATAAGTTCTCTCCCAATAAACTAAGCGTGAACGTATTTATTTATTTTCAGATCAGATGCAAACTAAAGAATTATTGTTCTTTAAAATGCATTAGAACGTACGTCTTTCGCTTATTAACACTTAAAAAAAAAATAGGTATTTTTGACAATTTAGCTTATATGCATACACGATATTCCAGGCTTGAAGTTCTTTAAGATATATGCATAGTTAAAATGTACCTATTTAAAGACATAGGCATTTATCAATTCAGCTTATATGCATACGTAAACGTTAAGCTTGAAAATTCTATAAGTTGTATGCATAATGAAATATACCTATCGTGGGGTATTAGACATTTCAGCTCATATGCATGCGTAAATTTAACATTAAAGTACATTTGAGGCATGCATGTTTATAATGTACCATATTGTTTTCAAAGTAGGTATATTGTCTTTTGAGCTCAAGATGCATGCCAAGTTTCTTATGGGATGCATATAGAATTTACCTACGTAGTTGCTCGCATCGCTTACCAGTCGTGTATGTGGAGCAACCCAAGATACCATACACGCTGGGATGTTTGGCTGCTCTCATCGCATACCAGTCATGGGTGTGGAGCAGCTCTCTTGTACCTACCCATGCTGGGAATCTGCAAAAACTTTATCGGGACTTTGGTACCCATTTTTGGATGGGTCCTCCCTTATTAGCAGTAAACAAGTTAAGCACAGTTGGTTCAGATATTGATCCTAAATCATCCTTTAAAGCCCTATTCAATATGGTTTTGTGATTTAGGAATCCAAGTTTGGTGAACCTTAGAGGGAAATGACAATTCAGCGCCGGTGAATGTGTGCCTAGGTGGAGAAGACCTAAAGATTTTCTCCCTAGCCAGTCGCATAAGATGCTTTCTAGAATGAATCTGGACTGGGTATTTCAAGTAGGAAAATGAGCTTATGGCGCTATATGCGTCATTGGATGATGAGTCATGTTGCCTACGAGAGTTCACATCATTCACTTTATAATGATGATTGTGCGGGATGTGAGAAGTTCGCTTGCTTAAGCTTGGAACTTCTTCTTTGCACGATTCCCTTTCTCTTTTAATAGGAATAGAGTGGAAAATTCTTGATCATTTTCGAGCTTAATTTTACAGTTTAATGTCGATTTTCCTTTCTCCTTCCTAATCTTTATTTGTTCCTTAGCTATTTTTTGCGCTTTGCTTTTACTTAGCGTTTCAACTTCAGTCAAAATTGACTTAGAATGATTAATAAAAGCTTTCTCAGTTTTAGGAACAAAGATGCTTGTTTTAGTTTTTGTTTTATTTACCTGTTTCGAGGAAGATGTATTACTTGACAAATTATTGGAAACAGATAAAGACGGGAAACTTTTGAGATATAAAATCTCCTTTAAAAGCTTTTCCTTTCAGCGCCAAAACCTATCCTTTCAGAGTTCAAGTATCTTGTAAATCTTTCAATTACGAAGAGTCTCTGGAGTATCACATAGGGTAGGTTTTTTATCATGTAAAATATTTTCCCCGTTAGGAATTAAGTTAGAAGGATAGTTTTGATCTGCTAGACCTATATTCGAAATAACATTCTCTAATCGTTTAATCTTAGAGTAAAGCATACGTTGTTCCTCTAAGACGGTCTCATATTTTGATGAGGCTTCATTTCGCTCAGCTTCGCAAGAACGTAAATTTTTAGTCATCTCGCAGACTCTATTTTCACTATCTTCTAACTTAGTTTCTAAGCTAATTATATTTGACTTTGCGTTTGTCAAATCTTCATTAGCATAAGCTAGGCTTTCTTGTTGCTTAAGCAACACGGAGTAATTATTAGCAAGTCTTGCTTCTAATTCCTCAATTTTCCTAGCTTGAGCATCCATTTAGATTAATATAATATTTAATTGAAAATAGGAATTGGCTTTTGAAATTTTAGTGACGAAAATTTTGGTTTACTTGAGAAGTATGGTGAAGTATCGAAGAAAGTCGGCGTCGAAAATTTTTTGGCGTGCACCGAAAAATTTTGTGATGATTTCGAAAACTTCGTGAAAATACCAGAACTTTTCTATAATATGCCAATACGTCCTAAATAGATTATTGGATGACTGATCGTTGACACGTTTGTGGATTTGCTTTCAAAAATTTGACAGAAAAGCAGTCTACACCGAAAATTTTTTGGACCGGAAGGAAAATTATAAACGGGCGTTAGGACTGACTATGCCCGTTGGACTCAGAATGTTCTTCTCATCAAACGGTGAAAAAATAATTTTCCTCAAAAAGTGTTTGGTGATTGAAAAGCAGTCTACACCGAAATAATTTTTTGGACCGAAGGAAAATTTTTTTTTTTTTTAAACTTAAATTATTTTTATTCGAGGGGTCCAATAGTTTTGGTGATTGAAAACGTTTATGTGTGATTTTGAAGAGTGAGTTTGGATCGCCCGATTTAAGGTTTCGATCGATGCAGATGAGTTTCGACCGATACTCAGTTTCGCCGAGAAAAGTTATAATTTGAAAGAAATGCTCAGTTTCGATCGATTGTGGGTTTCGCGTGATTTGATGAGAAATTATTAAGTTTCGGGCGAAACACTATATATTGGATGAGTTTCGATCGAAACTGGTTTCGGGCGATTATCAGTTTTGCCGAGAAATGTATCGGGCGAAACTAGTAATTGGTACTGTAGCCTTTCGAGCGAAACTAGTAATTTTGGTATTGTAGCCTTTCGCCGAGAAATGATTTCTAATATTTGAATATTTTCAGTTTCGATCGAAAGTGAGTCTCGCCGAGAAAATTTTGAAAAAAAAAGAAATGTTCAGTTTCGGTCGATTGGGGGTTTCTGGCGATGATTAGTTTCGCCGTGTAAAATTAGAAATGCCTTTTGAAAATG
Organism: Craterostigma plantagineum; assembly: GCA_027422505.1. Lineage (NCBI taxonomy): Eukaryota > Viridiplantae > Streptophyta > Magnoliopsida > Lamiales > Linderniaceae > Craterostigma > Craterostigma plantagineum. The sequence continues at coordinate 33,519 of JAPQWV010001134.1, read as the reverse complement.
TTAGTTTCGATCAATGCAAATGAGTTTCGGGCGAAACTCAAATGTGGCGAAAATACAAAATCAAGCAACATCAAATCCGGCGAAACTCAAATCAGCTGAAATTAAATGTTTACTACAGTGCACATTCGCCCGATCGGATGTTTCGATCTGAAAAATTTCTTGCAGAATGACGAACTTCAGACTCGATTTCTACCTAAAAACTCACTCAAGCAACTGAAAAATGTTGGGTAACCACTTCAAATCACTCGAAAACAACCTAATTAGCTCTTGAGCTTGCAAAATCAGTAAAATCAACTCAAAAATTCAAGAACAAGGCAGAATTCGAAACTGAAAAATAAACCCAAAAATTTCATAAACTAGCTCAAATCCAAACGTGTTTGCTCTGATACCACTTATTGGTCCCTATTCATCCAACAATACTGATTTAGGACGATTTACCACGCTAATAATGAAAGTTTTAAAGCTTGTGCGTGGGTGGGTTAGTGTAGACGATGGGTACTTTGAAAATGCTTTCTTACTATTCAACACACACACACTCACACATACTACACCAAAACACACACCCTAATGAATTAGGGTTTGGGGGTATATATACCACATGAGTTGGTATATTATACCCCTAGTAACTAAGAACTAGAATATTACAAACTAGCCCAAAGTTAATTAAATACAACCAACTAAGATAAACATATTGACATTGAACACTATAAATATTCCTAACAGGCTTGGAAAATGCGTATTCCGAAAGTTGTCGAATTTGTTTTTAAAAAATGGCAGTTAACACATTTTCCATCATAACTTTTGATCCAAGACACCAATTACTCTGATTCAAGTTTTGTTGGACAGCTAACTTAATTATTTAAAACTTTTATGTTTTATACCTTTTCAAATTTAAAGTCCATCGACGTCAAAAATGGACTTGTTTGGATACATAATTTGAATAAGAAATTTCAAAAATTCCAATAAAATAATTCGAATTTATTTGAATAATTCGAAAATTCGAAAAAATTCCAAAAAAATTAACATATTCCTGTAAAAATAAATCGGATTTTATTCGAATTATTCTAATAAAATTCGAATCTTATTCGAATTATTCGATAAAATTCTATTTTTTATCGAATTTTATTTGAATAATTGAATAAAATTCAAAGAAAATACAAAACTAATTCGAACATATTCCAATAGAAATAATTCGAATTTTATTCGAAATATTCTAATATAATTCGAATTTATTCGAATTATTCTAATAATATTCGAATTATCAGATAAAATTCTATTTTTTTTAGAATTTTATTTGAATAATCCGAATAAAATTTGAAAAAAATTCAAAACTAATTTGAACATATTCCAAAAAAAATAATTCGAATTTTATTCAAAATATTCTAATATAAATCGAATTTTATTCGAATTATTCAAATAATATTCGGATTACCTGATAAATTCTAATATTCGTAGTAATGTTATGAATTTTATTTGAATAATTCGAATAAAATTTGAAAAAATTCAAAACTAATTTGAACATATTCCAATAATAATATTACAATTTTATTCGAGTTATTCTAATAAAATTTTGAATTTTATTCGAATTATTCTAATAATATTCGAGTTATCCAAAAAATTCTAATATTAATATTAGCTTTTAGAATTTTATTCATAAAAAAAAAAATCAAAACAATTGAACATATTACAGTAAAAATAATTCGAAATTTATTATAATTATTCTAATAAAATTCTAATTATTCAGTAATCGTATTGATTTTTTGAATTTCATTCGATTAATATTCGAAAAATTCAAAAAAAATTGAAAAATGGAAAATTAAAAAAAATTGATTAGAATTCGAATAATGTTCAGATAAGAAATTTGAATAAATAATTGAAGAATAGATAGTATTGTATGTAATTTGAATAACTAATTTAATAAAAAATTCCAATAGTTATTTGAATAAATTAATTCGAATGAAGTTATTCGAATCGATAATGTTCTGATATGTCTTCGAATAACGGTGTCCGAATATATGTTCAAATAAAAGTTGAATAAACAGTCGTGTAAGTAATTACGATTAGCTATCTTTAATCTTTTTTGAGTAAGGATATTTTGGTCATTTTGAACTCAATCCCTTTTAGTTAACAGCGTATGATGCGAGTCCTTTTTTCTCAAAATTCTCCGAAGTTCATTTGAATCAACAAGAATACAAATACAAAAAAATAGAGTACCTTTCCCAAAGCTCTTTGAACTGCAAATCACAGAGGAGGTCGCCAAACTTTTCGAGGTTATATCGACGAATTATAAAATCCCAGATTAGAGAAAGAACTGATTATTTGAGCTCAGAGATTTAGCTTAGCACTGCACAAGAAATAGTAATGAGATCTAGTAGGCACTGTCCAATAAGTTCAAACTTATACTCCCTTTCACAATCTAGCTAAGCCATCGTTGTAGAAATCCAAGCAAAAAAGAATTCAGACACGGAGCGGTACGGATAAGATCAAGGTGCAAGACATAATAATACGTTTAGAGTAGAGCGAAGGAAAAACTGAGTTTCAAAAGTCAAGAACCACGGATTCGTTGTTGAATTAGTGAATGGGTTTAATGTGGTTTAGTTGTCAAAGATATAGCGCGAGCTGATAAGTCTCTGTACTGTAGAGTGGAGAGAGAGAGAGAGAGAGAGAGAGAGAAAGAGTATATAGGAGGAAAAAGATGGAACCTTTACAATCGGTTTGAAGGCTTTCTATTTTCCTTACAGTAGGATTTCATTGGAATGCTACTGGATTTCCGGATTTTTAAGTAAATGGCCTTTGACGTGGTCAACGTTAAAAAATAGCCTTCAAATGAAAATGACTTAAATGCCCTTAGGGGGTGGGTCTCATGCGCCCATGTTGTGCAGCAATGGGCGGTACCTCTGCTTGCATGAGCGGGACCTCTGCTATATAGCACAGGTCCCATGCCCAATATGGGGGGGTCTCATGTGCCCATGTGGGCGGGACCTCTGCTATATAGCACAGGTCCCATGCCCAATATGGGGGGTCTCATGTGCCCATGTGGGCGGGACCTCTGCTTGGCATGGGCGGACCTCTGCTATATAGCACATGTCCCATGCCCAATGTTGGGGGGTCTCATGTGCCGATGTGGGCGGAACCTCTGCTTGCCATGGGCGGGACCTCTGCTATATAGCACAGGTCCCATGCCCAATGTGGGGGGGTCTCATGTGCCCATGTGGGCGGGACCTCTGCTTCCATGGGCGGGACCTCTGCTATATAGCACAGGTCTCATGCCCAATGTGGGGGGTCTTATATAAGAAAAATATGTGTTGGGATTTGAACCCACGACCTATTACTTAAATGCCCTTAGGGGGTGGGTCTCATGCGCCATGTTGTGCAGCAATGGGCGGGACCTCTGCTTGCATGAGCGGGACCTCTGCTATATAGCACAGGTCCCATGCCCAATATGGGGGGGTCTCATGTGCCCATGTGGGCGGGACCTCTGCTATATAGCACAGGTCCCATGCCCAATATGGGGGGTCTCATGTGCCCATGTGGGCGGGACCTCTGCTTGGCATGGGCGGGACCTCTGCTATATAGCACATGTCCATGCCCAATGTTGGGGGGTCTCATGTGCCGATGTGGGCGGAACCTCTGCTTGGCATGGGCGGGACCTCTGCTATATAGCACAGGTCCCATGCCCAATGTGGGGGGGTCTCATGTGCCCATGTGGGCGGGACCTCTGCTTCCATGGGCGGGACCTCTGCCTATTAGCACAGGTCTCATGCCCAATGTGGGGGGGTCTTATATAAGAAAAAATATGTGTTGGGGATTTGAACCCACGACCTATTACTTGAATGTCAGACTACACAACCACTAGACTACGGCCCACCCACCCCCCTTGGGCGGTCTCGATTTAACATATTGGTTTTACTATGGAAAAAAAGACACCCTGTAAAAAGACAAAAATACCCTTAAATTGAAGGCTACTTTTAAAAGTTAGAATCGACGGGGCTATTTTTTTAAAGCTGACCGAGTCAAAGGCTTTTTTTAAAAAGACCCCTGGATTTCTTGCAATATAAAATTAGATATTTCTTTTCGTTTTATATTTCCTTACAAAAGTTTCGCTTTCTTTCGTTACGTTTGAACAAAAAGGCAAAATATACCAAAGGCTGTGTGTGTGGCTAAAATATTAGACAACCTCCCAAGCACCAAGTGTCCTTAGACTGTTATTTGAAGTGTTTTATTTCGTAATTTTCAAATACTATTGTGATTATACAATATCTAGAAAGTTGACGTGATGTCCATAGTAAGGGAACAAAAAGACTCCATTGTTGGTGAAATGGGTCGGGGCCGACAACCAATTGTTGGATCAATGGATCACAACCACCTTAGGACCACTGTTCTTAATCATAGTAAGGAGACAACGAATGGATGTTGATATCAGCCCATATTTCAAAATTCTCCAAAAAATAAGATAATGGGAAACTATAGGGACTGAAAAGAAACATAAACAAGCGTGCCAGCTAGGGTTGCAAACGAATCGAACTTTTTTGGTTCGATTCGCGATTCGATTCGAAATTCTAAGATTCGAATTCGAATACTTAGAATACGAATCCGAATAAGAATATTTTTTTTATTCGAGAAAATACGAATACGAATATGAAATCACAATATTCGATTAGAAAATTAATCGAATTATTCGATTCGAATAATATAACATAAAATATAGTATAATTAATATATATTCACATATAATATATGATAACTCGCTAAAACATTTAAAAAAATACGTTATAATTCAATATATATTTAAATATATTTATTATAATTCAATATATATTTAATATAATATTGTTTATATTTTATTAAATAAAAAATGAAAGATGACTTTGAATACAGATATTCGAGATTCGATTCGAATATTCGAGAATATATTCGAATTCGAATAAGAATCGATTTTATAATTCGATTAAATATTTCGAGTATTCGTATTCGTATTCGATTGTCATCCGAATACGAATAGAATATTGCGGTATTCGACTCGATTCGATTCGTTTGCAACCCTAGTGCCAGCCATTAGCCAATAATCATTTCACCACACCTTGAGGTTTTTGGTGGGTGCAAAATATAAATATGCAATAGTTTTGTGGCTCTCGTAGTAATCTCAATTCTCACCAACCAACGCAAGCGATTCATATGTAGTACTATTTATACACTCTATGCGTCTGCTTAAAATAGAATTGTTTTAATTTTAGCTTTAAAATTTATATCATGTTTTAGTAGATGAAATATAATATTTATATATAGAAGGAAATTAATTAGGGATATAAGTATAATAACTAAAAATTGAGGGGTTAAATGTAATAATTATTTAATTAATAAAATTAGAAAGGAGAGGTTAAATTGCAAATATTTTCAGACCAAATTAGCAGTTAATTGTAACCCCTCGGCCATCACCCCCCGTTTGGTTGGAGGGATGGGTTTAGATGGTATTAGTTTAAGTTGGATTTATATAATGGAGGTATGAGTTTTTTGTGGTGTTTGGTTGATAGGATTAAGTAACGACGTCTGATATGTTTGGTAGATGGGTTTAGATAGTATTAGGGTTTAATTAAATTAAATTACGATTTTATCCTTAAACATCCAATGGCAGAAATCAACTAAAACTCCATGGCTGTCTAAAAACAACCCAAGAGGCCACACCTTTCGCAATCGTCTACAGTTACACAGCACCAAATACAGCGAAACCCCATTCGACCTCTCAATTACCTATTCGAATCCCGTTCGAATCTGTAATCGTCCTCAGTTCTCCTGTAATCGTCTACAGTTCGAAGCCTTGAATCTCCTCTGGCAAGAATACAGTGAGTTGGCCAAGAATTGAAGCTCCGAGAAGTAGGCGGCCATGGCTATCTCCGCCCTTTGAAGCCGTAGTCCAAGCTAGGGTTTCGGCCGCGGAGAGGTTCGAGGGGAGGCCGTTGTTTGTAGAAGTCGTTGACGAGCTCGGAGAATTGGGCGAACATTAGTTTTCCGATGGATGCGACGGTGAGCCTAGTTTTGTCCATGGAGACGCCGATCGGTGATTCCTGATAAGAGAGGAGGATTGCGATGGAATAAAATATTAAAATAGGATAATTTGGTCAAACACGATCGGATTAGCTAAGGGACCATCAGGGTGGATTTATTTAATGCACTATAGGAGGTATTAAGGGGTTTAATCAAAACCCACCTTTAAATAAAGGTACTAACCAAACACCACTTTAATTTATCCAAACCCCCTTAATGCCCAGTAATTCATGCACACTCAATGTGTGTGCATATACATATCTTTTATATTAATTCTAGCTACAATACATAGTGAAAATTATAATTTAAATATAATCTATCTTTATAAATATATAGAAGAGAAATATAATTTAATATGAAATTAATATTAATAGTAATTCATTTGAGGGTGTAAAAATGAGAATATGAAATTACATACCAAATTTAGATTTACAGAAAAATAATGTGGGTTTTTATGGTTTTTATTAATATTTTATTATTTTTAAACATTGGGTAATGGGTTGTTAATTTTCAAATTTTATATTATTTTTTAAAAGTAATTATTATTTTATAGATGAGATATGATGGTCAATAAATAGGCCAAATTAATTGAGTTATTGGTAATTTAATCAAAGTTATGAGGAATAAAATAGAATTATATAGTATATATATTCGGACAGGTCAGATGCCACGTGTTAAGATCTTAATGGATCACCGTGTAGAGACTTGTGGCCCAAAAGTCTAACAAGTGCTGGTGTCCGTTTGTGAGTCCAGCCCAGCAGGATCCAGCTACTAGGGATGGTACATTCGTACCGGTGCACCTGATAATTCCATACACAATCATCCTCTGATACAGTATTCCGAGGGACACCGGCAGAGAGTGGATTAAGTCGCCAGGCAAAGAAGGTCGTAGAGGAAACGACTGCTACGCAAGCGAAACCAGCACATATCCTCTCAGCGATGAGGGCTCGACACGCAGAAGATAACGCAACGATCCGACATATATATAATTACAGAGATCGTTTGAAGAAGCAATATTCTGAGGGTCGAGACTGGTGAGCCAGTAGTTGATGCACAGGCGACAGATTCCGGATATTTTGTTGAAGCGCTGAGAGACGAGGAGACTATGTGCTGACACATGTCTTTCTCGCACATCCGGAGTCACTCGCACTGCTGAGAACGTATCCTTATTTTATTGGTATTGACTCGACGTACAAGACCAATAGATATAAGATGCCTCTAGTTGAGATTATAGGGATGACTCCCTGTAATCACAACTTTCTATGTGGGTTTGCCGTCATGGAGGACGAGACGGAGAGAAGTTACGGGTGGATGTTGCAAGCGGATCAGGGATATTCTAGGGCCAGGTGTCCCCCGTCGGCGATTGTCACTGATCGTGAGTTGGGCCTTGTTCGACCGATACATATGGTATTTCCGCATTCTCATCATCTGCTGTGCACGTGGCATATTTATAAAGATGTAGAGAACAAAATTTATTGGTTGGGGGGGGAAGAGCAAAAAAGACCGCAGCTCACTTCACGCACAAGTCCTGGAAAGCAGTCGTGGAAGCTACGACGGTCGACGAATACGAGAAGGCAGTGAATGACATGCGTCTGCGTTGGCTACCCGACTCAGAATTCGTTAAGTATGTTGAGCAGACGTGGTTGGTGCATAAGGAGAAGTTCGCCAGAGCTTGGACGAACCATGTGCTTCATTTCGGGAACACCACTACATGTCGTGTGGAGAGTGCTCACAGCGAGCTGAAAGGATGGCTGAATCGGCGACTGACTCTCTAGACACCGTATGGGTGAAGGTGCACGAGCAGATTCAGAACCAGTTGAATCGCATCAGAAAGGTAAATTAATTATTATTACGTGTAAAACGAAATCCTTATCTAATATTTTGTTGTATTGACGTGCAGGCACTGGAGGAGTCCGGTCGAAACGACCCATTGGGTTGTCAGGATTTCCATTCCTAACATTATTATACCTTGTTTCACACCATGCAATATTAATTATGGGAAATGAGCTGCGTAGGGCCAAAGAGTTGTCGAATGAGGTTTACTCCAGGTGCGGATGTTATGTTCGACGTACGCACCAACTACCCTGTGCTTGCGAGCTTCAGCAATGCGTGGACAACAACTACCCAGTTTCGGTAGAATGCTTGCACGACTTCTGGAGGACACTCACAATCAGCGAGGGAGTAGTCCGGATATTTCTGATTAAGATCGCTTATACGATCTCGTGCGTGAGGCAGAACGTCGCGATCCCGCCGTTATGCGTGGCGTCCATCGAGTAGTTCACGAGCATCTCTATCCCGAGGCTCAAGAGTGGAATGAGCTGTTGTTAAGACATCTGTAAAAGGTCGGCCAAAGAAAAGAGACTCGACGAAACGTGATCGAAGTGCTTGGGAATACGGAATCCCAAGGGGGGGCGCAGCGGAGGGCGCAGCAGCACAAGTCGTAGTAGCCAGGGTCGCAGCAGTCATGGCCGTACGTCATCTTCGTCTGTGAAGCGATCTCGTACATCTACTACGGAGACAGGTACTTACATCTTTCACTCCTAAATTCATACGAACATGGATGCACCTGTAATCCTGTAAAATTATTTGTACAGGAGAATCGGACTTCTTCCACAGTCGCATGCAGTACCACGTAACATCAGCCATCCATCCGTATATAGTTAGTTATAAGGATGTCGTGGCTGACGGCAACTGCGGATTTCACGCTATCGCCTCTCATATTTACAATGACGAGGACGAATGGGTCGCCGTAAGGAATAACATCGCGAACGAAATCGAGGCCCATTGGGATCGTTACTCGCCATTGTACTACGGCGATTCATTGGAAATACAGTTGGATCGTATACGCTGGGACGGGGGGCCTTGCTTGGCCAACCACTGGATGATGACACCATGCGATTTGTGGGCTGTGGCGACAATTTGGAACGCCGTAGTTATCCTCTACGGATACGGCAATGGATCGACCATCAACATGCATTCTACGACGGTACTGCCACTGCGTGCCGTTCGGACTGCTGATCGACCGAATAGAACTATCGTCATAGCGCACCTTGGAGACGAGTACCCACATTATATTAGACTGAATTTATCTCCAGACTTTCCTATGCCCGCCTTGCATCCGTATATGGTTCACGTATCGTAATCGTCGACTTGCTGGTTGGGAACTTAGATATCAGAACAGATTCGAACACTGGGTGCTCCTCATGCGCAAGAATGGTCTATTGTAATTCTGCTTATTGTATTATTTTTAGGCATGTTATTATTTATTTGATGTTATTATTTTGTATTATTAATATTATTAAATAATATTAATATTATTTGTTAATATTATTATTTTTGTATTATTATATTATTTGTCAATATTATTATTTATTTTGATGTTATTATTTTGTACTATTAATATTATTTGTTAATACTATTACTTTATTTTATTAATTTATTTTTTAATATTATTATTTGTATTATTAATATTATTTGTTAATATTATTATTTTATTTTCTTTGTATTATTTTTTAATATTATTATTTTGTATTATTAATATTATTTGTAATATGACGTTATTATTTGTTATTTCGCGTTATTCCAAACATAAACGAAATAATATAAATAAAATAGTACTCGTCCGATACATAAACGAAAGATAAAATAAAATACTACGAACTCAAGGGGCATTGCGCCATCGGTCGTTCAGCTCGTCCAGCCTGTCTCTGTAGTTCTCCGTCTACTCGACGTCGTGGAGCTGCAGCGTCGCTAGCACACGGTAGTCAAGGTATACATCGAGTTGTACCACTGTACACAGAATTGATACTTATAAAAAGTGATTAAACATAATAATATATGTAATCCAAATCACATTAAACTACGTACGTAATCGGCGTGGCTGCGAGGGGGTATGACCAAGGTACCAGACGTGGATGAGAATGTCGCTCATACCAGTCCATGTACCCTGCAACGGCCTCACCAAGGTACTCTGCGGCCGAACGGCTGACGTACTGGAGGTTGAGGATGTACGCGTACGGGAACTGACGCCAAGCATGCTCTGCCGCATCCGCAGAATAATGCACTCTATAGTACGACGGGTCTGCTGGCATGACCGCCTTATGTGGCAGACTCATCGGCGGCGGTATGACCTGCACGTACCCCAGCTGACGCAACACCCTCGAGGGTGCTTAGGGCTCCACGATGCCGCGATATCTAACCCAGCCCACGAAAAGAGTCATCATGTGCTGCGCCGCTGGATCGGGACCGTACGGCAACCAAGCAACCTGATAACATTACGCAAATTTTATATCATCGAGTCGTGAATATAGAATATAATTCGTTACATAGCGAGCTCGCAGTCATCATGTCCAACTGACGGCGGATCTCAATCAAACGGTGGCCCGTCCGCTCGTACTGAGATACGGACAACATGCGTGATCGTGGCTCGCCAGGCTCCACATGATGGGGTAGACGGTGTGGGCGTCGTATATCCACGCCGACAGGCACCCAGCTAAACCCCTTGAACCCGCTCGGCTTGCGAGGCCAAGCTGGCGATAGAGATAAGCAAGAGCGGCCGAACCCCACGAGTAATGACTGGCAGATGGCAGCGAGCGGTAGAACTCGTGCATGATGTCGGGCTTCACCCGGTTCCCGCTCTTGTCGACGAACAGCGTCGACACCAACAGAATCCACAGCCAAGCGATGGCCTGGAACCCCGCCGGCCGACCTTCCCGCATCCTCTGCATCACGTCTTTCGATGCGACCGCACCGCCTCTCCAACAACCCCTCAGTACGTCTGCGGAGACGCCCATAATCTCCCTCGCCGCGATCTGCTGGTCGCCGGTGTCCGGGGTGCCCGAAACCATCGTCCCGTCGATCGGGATACGTAGGATCTGCTCGACGTCGTGGAGCATGATCGTCATCTCCCCCCACGGCATGCGGAATGTGTTCGTATCGGGGTGCCAGCGCTCCACAAAAGCGCTCAGAAAAGGCTGGTCCAAGTGACCCAGCATGGCATCGGTGAGGTGCGTAAGCCCCGTGCCATCGATCTCGCTCTGCGTCTCCGGGGGAATTGGCCGTACCACATCTTAAGCGTCCGAAGATACAAAGTACGCTGCTCGCACTTCAGCAGTGGTCTCTCCTCCTCACCCGCCCAGATGCGGGGCGCGATGTGCCACAAGTAACTAGGGATCACCTCGCCATCATGTGGACCACCTGGCTGTGGCCCCTGCACCCTCCAGGAATCGTCATCTACGACCCTGGAGCGCTTGCTCCCTATTTTATTTTTTACGAATAACCACTCGTAAATTTATTTTTTTTACGTATATTAAGATACGACATAGCAAGTCAGTTTATAATGGAGAAGGTAATTACCTGAGGAGATCGGTATCGCATCGTCGTCGGATGACTCAAAAGATGCCGCATCGTAGGGCACCTCCTCATCCGCATTCGGATCGTAATCCGCATATACGGAATGAGAATCACCCACTCGCTGCCGCCTCTCCGCCTCCCGTTCCCTACGAACGGATGCATCAACGCCGCGCGCCCTCGTATGACGCTCTCCAGATCCCTCCAACGGGGGGGATCTGCTGCTCCCTCCTAGTAGGGACTTCCCACCCTTCGCCTGCCATTAGATATTTATTATTAAAAAAATAAAAAAAAAAATTACGACCGAAACCTAATTTCGGCCGTACCATGACCCGACCGAAATCCGACTTCGGTCGGACAACGGCCGGCCGAAATCGAAACTCGGTCGCCGCGGATCCGACCGAAATCGGATTTCGGTCGTGACCGCTATGACCGAAACATGATTTCGGTTGTAGCCCCGGCGACCGAACGCCGATTTCGGTCCGGCAAGATCCGACCGAAAGTCGATTTCGGTCGTAATCTGTCGTGACCGAAATCGGATTTCGGTCGGCCATGTCCTGACCGAAATCATGTTTCGGTCATGACTTGGCCGGCCGAAATCGACGTTCGGCCGTGCCTTTTTCGCCCGATTTTGCGTCCGATCGACCGTTTTTTTCGGCCTATTTCGACCCCTTTTCGACAATCTATCTACGTATGAATGAATTTTGGTAACAATTTTCTTACCAATCGTGACAGCACCCCCTTTCCCTTTCCCTTTCCTTGTCGTCGATCTATTGCGATCTCTGTTTTTTGTCTGATTTGGTTGTGTGATTTGAAAAGTGTTGCGTAGTACAGGATTTTAAATAAGAATTCTTACTTTTTTATATATTTTACCTTTTTAAATTAATTTAAATAAAATAGGGGCAAAAACGTCTTTTTTCAGTCCTTTAGGGGGCGGTAACAAGTAAAAAGGGGGCGGTAAATAGTAACTCCCATTGTAAATTTTCTACCAGCATTAGTGCAAATTACTAACATAGTTATTAATAAGTACAAATTTTAACCACAATCTATCTTTTTGCCACTTTAGTTATCTGTGAAAGAATATCGAACTTACTTCTACAATAATTGCATCTCCAAATCAGAAGCCAGTCGAAATATCATCACCTCCAAAAGTAAAGAGCAGTTTGTCATATCGCCACAAATGGCTCGTAGTTTCCGTTGTCGATCGGGGCGTAGAAAACTAATTTTGACTTATATACACTTTGCATAATCTGCAAATATTTCTACTCGTTGGAATTTTATATTAAACTTAAATATGTATTTCTTTTAACAAATGTACTCAAGAATATGAGTGACGCCGTGATTAAAGTTACTTGTATAAATGCTATTTAAAGATTCCGATATAGTATGCTAAGCCAACAACGCGGAGGAGCCGCCTATATTCATTGAAACTTGTAATTTGAGCAAGTGAAAAGAGTAGCTCCAAGTCAGCCAACGCTTTCACAAATTTTCCGCGATCACCGAGACATAATGATTACCACACCAAACAAATCAATTCATTTACAGAGAAGATGCTGCGAGTAATTTCACTCTTATGGGTTAAAATTTTAATTATTAATAATTATGTTAGTAATTTGCAATAAGACGGTAGAATGTTTACAATTTAAAAAGATTGTGGTTAGAAATAATAATTATGATAGTTTAAATAAAAAGTTAACTAGTTTTGTAACATTATTAAAAAAGTTAACTAGTTTGTAAAAAACACTATTCTTGTCATTCTCTGTGATGCCGTCGAAAATTAACCTACCGCGGAAATGGATTGAGGGGCTTTTCCCCACCTGAGCTCCGCCGTGTGCTTGGGCTGAGAACTGTTGAACAAAGGTAATTTTGGGGGGTCGTTAGCCCTCTTGCCTTAGTCAAGAGGGTAGTTCCGTTTTAAGGTGATGTGTGGAGAAAAAGTTGCAGAGTAACAGTATGATTATTTGAAAAACGTACCTCGTTCATATAGCATCTGAGGGTATTTATAAGATTGAGCGAAGTGGAACCGTCCTTGGGCAGTTACCACCCACGTTTAGCCTGTATGAGCGGTTTTCTCCGCATATACCGCATCTCGGATGACCACTTGCCTGGTAGCAGTTGGGGCCATGTTCTGGCGCGATGAGGTATCTCTCCTCGGGCTCCTTCCTCGAGCGGCCTCCTTTTAGGCCTTTTGGCATTTCCTCGTTCAGGCTCGGTTCTGGCCCAAAGGTTTCCAGGCATCCCTTCTGTCGGACGGAGACTCCCTCAGGTTGGGGCTTCGGGCCATTGTCCCTGTCGGACGAGGTGGTTTCCTCAGGTCGGGCGTTGTGGTATTGGGGTGTGGGGGCGTCATCCCACTGGAAAGGGGTCCTTCCTCAGGTCGGGGTGTTATGGTATTATCCCCTGTTGGGCTGAACCCTCCTCGGGTCGGGACTTTTAGGATTCTTTATTCCTATCTGGACGTTACCCGACTGGATAATATCTTTCGATAGGCGGGGTGGGGTATCGAGTTATGGCGGGAATGGACTGGGTATTTTGCCACGTTAGGGTGAAAACCCGAGGGTAACAATAGTCCCCCCTTCGATTAGTCCAAAAGAGTATATGAATTTTGGACGTGGTCAGGTGGTGGCAAAATACTCGAGTTGGTGGTAAGCTAGTTCGGGGGTTCATTCGAGGTCTTTTAAACTTGGCGAGAGTTTTTTCGGCTAGTATACTTGCTTCGTTCTTATTGCCACGTGTCCGCGCGCTAATGGTGGATACTGATGGGACGTTTGGGCGGGAGTTCTGGCGCCTTTTCCACGATCGACGCGAGCCATCGCGATCCGTTGATCCGCCCAGGATCCAAAGGCCCAGATCTTTCGTATGGGGCCTATATATATCCCCGCCTTTCGCTTTCATTTTCTTCTTTACACATTCTCGCTCTCGAAATCTGCCCGAGTCTCCCGACCTCGCTTTGTTTCTCGCTCCAGCTTTTAGGACTTGTAAGTTTTCTTCTCCTTTCTCCTTCATTCAGTATGACTTCCCACAATAGTGTTAGCTCTTCAGGTAGTTTTTCTTCGGATAGTTCCTCTTCGGATAGTTCCGAGAGCGGTAGTTCGGGTAGGACCATTAACGAAGGTAATACTGAGGGTGAGGGCACTTCGGGAAATAGGGAAATAGTGCTACAGCCCGAACCCGTGGCTCCCCTAGGTCGCCCCCTTCTAAATTTAGATCCCCCTCCCCTAGAAAAAGATTTCCCCGACGTGAGTTCTTACCGTGTCGCGTAAGGGAATGGATCAGAAATACCGAGTCAATTCGGGAAAAGGCCGCAAAGCGGAAGGAGGTCAAAGGTGAGAAGGAGGATGAGGAGGAGGAGGAGGAGGAGTTCCTTCGGTGGCACGAAATCAAAGTGTCTTCCTTTACTGAGGCCCAAATCCCCAACTGCGGGAAAAATCGGGTATGTCTAGCCAGTTTGAGGTCAGGGTACCATCCCTGACTGACGTCGCTAGTGACCCCCCCGAGGGCTTCGGGACCTATTTCTTAGATCAGGTAGACAGGGGGCTTCGGTTTCCCCTTCCTCAATTTCTTGTAGATGTCTTTAGGTATTACGGAATATCCCCCGGTCAATTAGCTCCTAATTCTTTTGGCCACCTTCTTTCCTTAGCCGTTCTTTTGAGTAATTTCGGCTATTCCCCTTTGTTCCTCTAATTAATTTCTTCTTGAGGATCAGCAAAAGGGAAGAGGGGAAGTTCTTCTTTCCCCCTCTCCTCGATATCCCGATCTAATTCAGGGTCATCCCTCATCCCATAAAGGGTGGATGAGCAAATACTTCTTCCTCCGTTCCCCCGAGGGCAGCCCTGAGACCAGCTGCTTCTTCCTTTTGCTTGGGGGGACGATCTGTCCATTGAAACACCCCTTCCCCTGATTCCGATCGGGCTGAGTCCTTTCTGTCGAAGATTGGTGAGAGACGTTTTTGGGCCTCCGAACTTATAAAAGATGACCTCCTATTCCTGTTCGGATTTAGTGCCAAGGTGACTGAGGCGCCTGCTAATTTAGGTATATACCATCCCCGACCCTAGTAGGCCTAACACCATCGCAAGATAATAATAATAAATATTCTTATCCTCTTTCTCTTTTGTTTTGCAGCCCGCCGAATGGATATCGCCACTGTTGCTGCCCTGGCCTCATCGGACGAGGAGAATGAGGTTCGTGTAGTCTCTCAGACTCCTCCTATTTCTTCTTCCCGACAGCAGGGAAAAGGCAAGGCTCCAGCCACTTCTTCCCGCCCTAAGAAAACGGGGAACAAGAGGCCCGCGGCTTCGGTCGGGACCTCTTCCAAGAAATCTAAGTCGTCCCTTGCCCCCACTCCTTCTCCCGCTTCGGGAGGTCTTGTTGCCTTAGGGCGAGCCCGGCAGCCTCGCTTCTTTGAGGAAACGCCGAGTGGGGAATGTTGGAGTTTCTTGAAGGAATTCCCCAGCGAGGAAAACAAACGGTGCTCCCGCGACTTCTCCAATTCCAAAATTCGGGACGCCATCTCTGCTGCCTTCGGGCAGGTAAGTTATGATAGCTTTAGCGTTTCCGTCGTTTTAGTCGTTAACAGTCCATCCTTCCATGCAGGGCCTCGTTCTGGTATCCGACGCTATGAAGCGTT
Organism: Craterostigma plantagineum; assembly: GCA_027422505.1. Taxonomy (NCBI): domain Eukaryota; kingdom Viridiplantae; phylum Streptophyta; class Magnoliopsida; order Lamiales; family Linderniaceae; genus Craterostigma; species Craterostigma plantagineum. The sequence goes on along the minus strand of JAPQWV010001134.1, from coordinate 17,501 downwards.
GGGTTCACCTCTCCGGGAGTTACGAGACCTTGGAGAAAAAGATGGAGGTAGAAAGGGCCCAAGGCCAGAGTAGGGAAGAGTTTCTCAGGCAGCAGTTGGTGGAGGTGAGGCAACAACTTTCACTGGCCGAGGCCGAGAAAAAGCGAAGTGACGAAAAGAGGGCTGAGGCCGAGGCGGTTCGCCGATCCCTTGAAGCTCAGCTTGCTGAGGGCCGCTACTCCCAGGAGGACTTCGCGAAGGGAATGCGCCAATACTTCCGATACGGTTTCTACGGATGTCTTTCCCAGCTTCGGGTGAACGGGTATGACCGCGACTCCCATCCCTTTGGCTTCCTCAATGCCAACCGTGCCTTGCACCACGCTCCCCCTGGTGGTTATCAGCCCGAGCCGAGGGTCGAGGTGGCTCCTCCTAGGGCGCCGACTCCTCCTGTCCGCACCGATGAGGTAAATGAGGAGCCCGAGGCCGAGGAGGCGGGGATCGACGAGGATAAGGAGGACCTTGGCGATGCCGACAAGGATGCTGAGATCGACGATACTCCCGAAGTCGGAGCTGGGGAAGAGCCTGTCGCGGAGGGTGGAGCTGGGGAAGTCTTCGAAGAGGAGAGGGGCGTCGAGGAGAGAAGATCAGGCCAGATCGGCCGAGTGAAGATTTTTCGTTCCTTTTTATATTAAGCGATGTAATGACCCAAGACCTTATTATATATATATGTATGTATATTTTCAGTCTAGTGCGTTGAACATAGCCCTTCAGGGCATAGTATTTGTACGTTTGGCCTTCAGGCGCTTTCTTCATGCTTCTTGTTCTTATCCCAAGTGTCCGTGAAATCGGGCCTTACCCTGATCAAAATTACCCCCGGTCGAGTAAAGTGCTTTTTCCTCGAACTGGTGGGGGCTTGGTCGATCTAACTCCGAACTTATAGGTTTTTCGTTCTCTAGTCGCCCGGGAATTTAGGAACGGCCGATCTAAGCCTTGGTCTCTCTTAGGTCCGAAAATTTCGCAAACTGGGTAAAATGTGAACGTTGTTCATAGTAACGTTTCTCTAGTTCGAATTATCTGACTTTCCGCTTACGCTAGGGAGCTTCTATATATATATGATTTCTCTTACTCTTGCCATTCACTTGCTTCCATATTTTTCCTGTATTAGTATTTTCGCGTTCCTCTTCCCTTAGTATCCCATGGCTTTCTCCGCTTCTTCCAAAGGCAAAAACGTTGTTGGTCCTTCTATGGCTGGTCGAACCTTTTTCGACCTAGACGGTACTCCTGAACCATTTTCCGGCGCGGATGTCCAGCAAGACCCTGCTGTTGGGGGTGAGGACGCCGCTTCCCAGTGGAGATGGCGATGACAAAAATTATCGCCGAAACCTAGCTAAGTGGTCCGCTGAGGCGGAGGAAGTGCGCGCTAAAGCCAATTTTCCTTGGCATCGGGCCAAAGTGTCCACCCTGAGCCCTTTATCCCTCGGGGAGTATCTTGAAAAGGCTCGAACTCCCTCTGACTATGAAGTTTTATTGCCTGGTCCTTTGCAAGTGGCCTCCGCTCCCCCATTTGGCTTCCTTACCTTCTATACTGATCAAGTTGATATGGGCCTTAGGTTCCCCATTCCCTCCTTTCTTTTAGACCTCTGTGAGACCCTAGATATTTCCCCAGGCCAAATCTTTCCAAACTCGTGCAGTTTGCTTTTGGCTCTGGCCGTGGTCGCGAGATGGGTCAATTCCCCATCACCATCGAGTTGATCATCAGCTTCTTCCGCGTATGCGAAAGGGATGCGGGCAAACTGGCTTTTGTACCCTCCACTGACATCTTCTACGACAACTTCACCGCCACCAAGGGGTGGATGAACAAGTTCTTCTTCGTACGCCCTTCACTTCAGCATCCGGATCGTCGGTTCTCCCTGCTGCGTTGGAAGGAGCAGTGTCAGGTCCCCAGTGACTCTCCTGACCTCTTACTGCGATTCTTGGCTCAGATCGGAGAGCGTCGGTTTTCGGTACAGGGGTTGGTATCAGGAGCCCCGCTTGAGGCGGTTTTCCATTCTCGGGTCATAGGTTCGGTGATTCCTCTGTTTTCTATACTCGCTCTTTGTTTTTGGCTCATTTCTCCTCTCGGATAAGTGACAGAGGGGTTCACTCCCCACCTTGGGTTTCCTCGCTCCAGGTACTCGAAGCCGACATTTTGGCGAAGGTCCTTCTACCCACCGGTCGGTCAGTGAGGCTGTTCCGGACAACGCGCCAACTCCCCGATCTGAAATGGGACGATCCAAACGTGTGAAGCCATCCCCTCCAGCTCCTCTATCCGCGGAGTCATGCGAAGTTCTTCCGACGTCCAGGATTGTTCCTCGTCCTCACTTCCTGTTGGAAAGGGACGGGGAATCCGCCTTGTCCTATATGCTGAATTTCCTCACCCCTGAGGAGAAGGGTTTTGCTAAGGAGATGCCCGATGGCCAATTTTGGAAGGAGTGGGCTCTAGCCTTAAGTCAGGTACGTCAGCTATCTTCGGCCTCGGGTAGGTATGTTAGTAATTGTCTCACTTTGTCCCCAGGCGTATTCCCTGTCCTGTGAGGGAGCCCGACGGTACCGCATCCAACAGAGGATGACCGACTCAGCTCGGGACTGCAACGTGGAGATGACTATGAAGGTTAGTGAGGAGGCTCAGGAGGTAGGCCGCTTGAAAAACTTGTTAACTAGGGCTCAGTTTGAGGTTGGCAAGCTCCGTCAAGAGCTTCACTCGGAGAGAGAGATCCGCCGCAGTCGGGAAGTCCATACGAGTCAGGAGCTTGTCCCTGTTGAGAAGGTATCTGAGGCGGCCAACCTATACTTCAACTTCGGATTCCAAGGGCGTTTGTCCCAAATTAGAGCTAATGGCTTCCCGGAGAGCATCCATCCCTTCGATTTCCTAGATCCGGAGGCGGCGTTCATGGCTTGGCTCCTCGACGTTCACCCCCGAAGAGGGCGAAAGCGAAGGATCTCTGGGACGAGTTTGAGCTAGGCGAAAGCAGCGACCCCTCGAAGAGAAACGGCCCAGCTGGGGCGAGTTAGTTGCATCGGAATCTTTAGCTTCCCTTTTGCTTTCTAGAGTGTCTTGTTTAAGTCTTTATTATTTTCCCGCTTTCATTTTCCCGTCTTTCCGCTTTATCTGCCTTGATGACATTCGGGGCATATTTATGAATAAAAGGGATTTATACCATCCGATCTCGACTTTGTTTCGACCCCTGGTACTCGATGTTATTTTCAGTATCGTTCCCTTCAATCGCGTTCTTAAGAATTTGATTCATACCGATGGCGAGGTCCCTTGCCCTAGGTCAGGGGCGTCCCCCTGAACCTAAGGGAAGGCTTAAGGATCTTAAGAGAAGGATCTCTGGGGCGAATTGTGAGCTGCCTCTCGCAGAGGGATTCAGTGTGCGCAAGGTCTTCTCTCCCCTTGTGGAAGATTTCAGCCTCTCGCAGAGGGATACAGTGTGCGCGACGTTCCCGAAGGGAACAGTGAGCTGCCTCTCGCAGAGGGATACAGTGTGCGCGAGGTCTTCTCTTCCATTGTGGAAGATTTCAGCCTCTCGCAGAGGGATACAGTGTGCGCGACGTTCCCGAAGGGAACAGTGAGCTGCCTCTCGCAGAGGGATACAGTGTGCGCGAGGTCTTCTCTTCCATTGTGGAAGATTTCAGCCTCTCGCAGAGGGATACAGTGTGCGCGACGTTCCCGAAGGGAACAGTGAGCTGCCTCTCGCAGAGGGATACAGTGTGCGCGAGGTCTTCTCTTCCCTTGTGGAAGATTTCAGCCTCTCGCAGAGGGATACAGTGTGCGCGTTTAGTTTTTACCCCGAGGGGAATAAGTGACCCCTGGGGATTATTTCTCTTAAGGGATAAATCTTCTACCCGGGTCTTCGTATCTTTTAATTGTTTTAAGTTTCCGTCCGAATGGTCCTCGTATGAAAAAAAAGAAGGGGAATTGCATTAATAGTAGTGTCTTAACATCCAAGTAGTAAGACAGCGACCTTGAACGAACGATACTAAAGACTTAATAAAGAAACATAAGCATGCATAATGAGGGTACTCCCCTCTAGGGGTAATATTTCCGAAGCTTGCGGGCGTTCCAGGGTCGATCGAGTTGTTCCCTTCCCTTCGATGTCTTCAAGATAATAGGAGGCTTCCCCCGCCTTCTTGGTAATGCGGTAAGGGCCTTCAAACTTCGGCTCTAGCTTCTTCCTTCCTTCTGGTTGAGGATCTCTTTCATCACTAGGTCTCCGACTTGATATCTTTTGTTCCGAACTCGGTGGTTATAGGATTTAGTCATCCTTCTCTGATAAGCGATCATCCTCAGGGCAGCTCTTTCCCTTCCTTCCTCGACCAGGTCGAGGTCTTCAGCCCGAAGTCGAGAGTTGTCTTCGGGATATGTCAGGATTCTTGCGCTCTCCATTCCAATCTCGGCGGGTAGAACTGCTTCACTTCCGTAAACCAGGCTGAAGGGAGTTTCATTGGTCCCCTCCCGTGGAGTTGTTCGATACGACCAAAGGACGCTTTGGAGCTCGTTGAACCAGGATCTATCCAGACCTTCCAGTCGGGTCTTCAGTCCTTGGACGATGGTGCGATTGGTGACTTCCACTTGGCCATTGCTCTGGGGGTATGCCACCGAGGTGAAGACTTGTTCTATTGCGAGCTGTTCGCACCATTCCCTTAGCTTCTTCCCACTGAACTGTCTTCCGTTATCTGAGATTAGCCTCCTAGGGATCCCATATCGGCAGATTATATTTTTCCATATGAAAGCCATGATGGCCGCCTCGGTGATTTTTGTCATGGCTTCGGCTTCCACCCACTTAGAGAAGTAATCCACGGCTACCAGTAGGAATTTCTTTTGAGCTACATTCCCTGAGAAGGGGCGACGATGTCTAAACCCCACTGGTCGAAAGGGCATGGAGAAGTTATCGATTTCATAGCCTCCGCGGGAAGTCTCTGTAGACTAGCGTGTTTTTGGCAATTGATGCATCCTCGAACTACCCTCACCGCGTCTCCTTTCATCGTTGCCCAGAAGAAACCGGCGAGGAGCGCTTTTCTTGTCAGTGCCCTACTCCCGATGTGGCTCCCACAGATACCTTCGTGGATTTCTCGAAGGACATACTCGCCCTCCTCCTTGATACACATCGCAGTAGTGGCCCGGCATAGGATCTTTTAAACAAAATCTTATCCATCAGAGCGAAGCGTTGGACCCTCCTTAGGAGCTTTCGAGCTAAGGCTTTATCTTCGGGTAGGAATTGGTGACTCAGGTATTGGTATATCTCGTATCTCCAATATCCTGGGGAAATGTCTGGGTCGGGCACGATTTGATCTTCGATTTGCCAAATGGATAAGGTCTTTCCTTTTTCCTCCGGCGCTCCTATGGCACTTGCCCATTTAGCTATCTGGTCCGCCTTCTCGTTTTCTGCTCGAGTTATGTGGACGATCTTGAGTTCCTCGAAGCCACCCTTGATTTCCTCAAAGGTCCTAACATATCTCTCTAAGTTTTCTCCCTTGACTGCAAAGTTTCCTCCTAGCTGCTGGACGACGAGTTGAGAGTCTGAATGTACTGTTAGGCGGGTGATTCCCATCCGACGCGCTGCCCGAAGTCCCGCGAGTGATGCTTCGTACTCTGTCTCGTTGTTTGATGCCTTAAAGTCTAATCTGAGGGCTAGGTTGGTTTCCTCCCCCCAGGGGGATATAAGTAGTATCCCGACCCCGTTTCCTGTGCTACACGAAGATCCGTCCACGAATATTTTCCACATTTCTTCTGGAAAATCCCCGACTAGCTCTACCATGAAATCCGCCAGTGCCTGAGCCTTGATCGCCGTCCTAGGTCTGTATTGGATGTCATATTCCCCTAGCTCCGTTACCCACTTTACAGCCCTTCCCGATATGTCAGGTCGGGTGGCTATCTTCCCGATTGGCTGGTTAGTCAACACTATTATGGGATGCGACAGGAAATATGGGCGTAGTTTCCGGGCGGTGACGAGTAGGGCCAGCAGTAGTACTTCTCGCAGTTGGTGTACCTTGTCTCGGCGCCTTTTAGTATGTGACTTACAAAGTAAATCGGCTTCTGCACTTTTTCCTCTTCTCGGATCAATACCGAACTGACAGCTCGAGGTGTGGCCGCAAGGTAAATTGTCAATTCTTCTTCAGGTAGGGGCTTGTTGAGTGTCGGGAGTTCCCTCAGGTATTCTTTTAAGTCCTGGAATGCTTTCTCGCATTCGGGCGTCCACTCGAAGTTTTGGACTTTGCGTAGGATTTTGAAGAAGGGCAAACTTCGGTCTGCAGATCGGGATATGAAACGAGAAAGGGCGGTTATGCGACCCGTCAATCTTTGCACTTCGTTCAAGTTCTTAGGGGAGGTCATCTCCATCAATGCCTTAACCTTTTCAGGATTGGCCTCGATTCCCCTTCTCGTTACCATGTACCCCAGGAACTTTCCCGACTTGACTCCGAAGGTGCACTTGCTGGGATTCATCTTGAGGTTGTACCTTCGGGAGGTCGAGAAGGTTTCTTGTACATCCGCTAGGAAACAGCCTTGCTCTCGGGATTTTATTAGTATATCATCCACGTATACCTCCACATTTCTCCCTATCTGGTCCTTGAAGACCTTGTCCATTAGCCTTTGGTATGTAGCGCCGGCGTTTTTTAGCCCGAAGGGCATGACGGTATAGCAGAATGTTCCCATGGCCGTGATGAAGCTTGTCTTCTCTTGGTCCTCCTTGGCTAAGAGGATCTGATTGTATCCTTGGAAAGCATCAAGGAAACAAAGCAACTCATGTCCCGACGTGGAGTCTACTAGTTGATCAATTCGGGGTAAGGGGTAACAATCCTTCGGGCATGCCTCGTTCAGATTCCTGAAATCCACACACATGCGCCACTTGCCTGAAGGCTTTGGGACGAGAACCACGTTCGAGAGCCAGGTGGGAAATTGGACCTCCCGAATGTGCCCCGCCTCTAGCAACTCCTCTACCTGTCGTTTGGCCTCGACGTCCATTTCCGAACTGAGGTACCTTCTTTTTGGAAGACAGGTTCGGGGGATGGTTCGGGAGACATTTAGCTTGTGCTCGATTATTCCCCTGTCTATCCCTATCATTTCCTTGGTCGACCAAGCGAACACATCTGAGTTTTTCTTCAGCAACTCGACGAGGTCCTCCTTCAAATCCCGAGGTAAGTCCTTAGAAATCTTGACTTTCCCTTCTGGTGGCCTGATTATTACTTCTTCTGTTTCATCTTCTGCGGTTTTCCTTTGGATTGTCCCAATGTTGTATAAGGTTTCTCTTCCCTTCGGGTAGTCTCCACTTCTTGCTTTCGACGATTTAATTTCTACTCGGACTTCTTCTACATAGCACTTTCGAGCTGTCTTGCGGTCTCCCAGCACTTCTCCCACCTTGTCCTACTGGGAATTTGATCTTCTGGTGTAAAGCCCAGGCGATTGCCGTGAAGGAGGTCAGTGCAGGCCTTCCAAGGATTATGTTGTAAGGGCTCGATCCGTTGATGACCATGAAAGGTGCTATCCGCGTCTTTCTCAATTCTCCTTCACCAAGAGTAAGCGGGAGATGTAAGATCCCCACCGCTTCGATACAATGTCCCGTGAAGCCGAAAAGGGCGGTCTCTACTTTGTCCATGGGGTAAGATCCTAAGTCCATTTGATCAAGTGTCCTTTTGTAGATTATGTTGACAGAACTTCCATTGTCGACAAAGACTCTCCCGACGTCGTGGTTGGCGACCTCGGCCCTAATTACTAGAGCGTCTTCATGGGAGTCCTCCCCTCCATGAAAATCCTCTGGTCCAAAACTAATTATCGGTCCGGACTTCTTGATTCCCGACTTGATTTCATAATTCTCCAGACGTCTGACTCCGGCCTTCCTTGCTCTATTAGAATCCCCACAAGTGGGTCCTCCCGAGATTATGTTAATTACACGAGGTGGTAGCTTCCGTTCGGGGGATCTTCGCTGTTCCCTGTTGTCGTGGCGCCCCGGGCGTCATCCTCCTCTCTCCTCTGGCCTCTTCTTTCCTCTCTTTCTGGTGTCCTCCCTTGTCTTTCTCTGTGGTTAGGGGTTGGTGGTTTGGTCGGGGATTGAAGCGGTTCCCATCTCCTGGGTATCTAGGCTTGGTCCCGAACCCGCCGGATCCACCTTCCCCTCCTGTCAGCTTCGCCCTTGCTTCAGGATTTGATGCGATCAACTTGTCCAACTCGCGACCTAGTTGGAAACAGCCTTCCATCGTGTGTCCGTACTCGTGATGATAGTTACAATAAGTGTCAGATATTGGCCTTTTGGGGTGTTGTCGATATAAGGTGGTCTGCGAAGGAAGTCGTACTCATCACATATTTCCAATGCTCGGACTTTGTTGACCCGCATCCTAGGGTAATTCGCCCGCGGCATAGTCGGGACTGGAACGGGGCGATCATCCCTTCGGGAAGGAGGCCTATGACCCTGATCCCTGGGCGGGCTCCTTCTACGATCTCGAAGTGGGCTCTTTCGTTTTTTATACTCAGGTTCCCTGGCTTGGGATTCTTCCACTCGGACATACTTCTCCACTCGAGTGACTAATTCTTCCACCGTAGTCGGGTATTTCTTGACTAGGGACCTGAACAACTCCCCATCTCGAAGACCGTGATGGAATGCTCCGATGAGCAGTTCAGGTGCGGCATTGGGTACCTCCATTTTTATCTGGTTGAACCGCCGGAGGTAATCTCGCAGGCTTTCTCCCTCGGCCTGCCTGATATTTAGCAACTTTACGGCTGAGGATGGGCGCCTTCGGCTACTCGAGAAATGTTTCAGGAAAAGGCGAGTCAGGTCCTGGAAACTTTTAATCCCTCCTGGGGGCAATAGCGCAAACCATTGCTGGGCTCCTTTGATTAACGTAGTGACGAAGAGACGACACTTGATTGCATCGTCCAGCTGATATAGGGCTGCGTTTCCCTCGAAGGCAGCGAGGTGGTCTTCGGGGGGTCCGGTTCCGTCGTATTTTCCCATCTCGAAGCAGCGAAAATGCCCTGGCAGCGGGGCTGTAAGTATGTCGGGCGAGAACGGCGACGCCCGAGGAACTAGTGGTGCTTCTGGTGGGTTTGCTAGGTCCTTGAGTTTGCGGATTTCCTCTTTCATGTCCTCCAACTCGGCTGCTCGGTGTGCGGCGCGTCTCTTTTGTTTTCACGTACTTCCCTAAATTCTGAGGCTAGCGTTCGGTTTTCGTCCACTTGTTCAACTGTGTTAGACTGGACTTCGTGTTCTTCGTTGGATCCTGGCTGGTGATTCTCTTCTTCATTTTGTCCGGGTTGAGGATTCTCCCTTCCGTTAGGTCCAGGTTGGCGGTTTCCTCTTCCGTTTCGACCAGGTCGGCGGTTTCCTTGATTCCTTTCAGCCATGAGCATCCCCACGTCAGCTGCCATCCTCCTCATTTCTTGCATCGTTGCAGCCATCAAGACAGCGATTTCGGACAGGGTCGGCCCACTACCATTGGGCGGTGCTTGGTCGTTTTCGACAGTCACCATATTAAATTTCTACTAGAGAGAAACTATAGTTTCCCACAGACGGCGCCAAATTGATGCCGTCGAAAATTAACCTACCGCGGAAATGGATTGAGGGGCTTTTCCACCTGAGCTCCGCCGTGTGCTTGGGCTGGAGAACTGTTGAACAAAGGTAATTTTGGGGGGTCGTTAGCCCTCTTGCCTTAGTCAAGAGGGTAGTTCCGTTTTAAGGTGATGTGTGGAGAAAAAGTTGCAGAGTAACAGTATGATTATTTGAAAAACGTACCTCGTTTATATAGCATCTGAGGGTATTTATAAGATTGAGCGAAGTGGAACCGTCCTGGGGCAGTTACCACCCACGTTTAGCCTGTATGAGCGGTTTTCTCCGCATATACCGCATCTCGGATGACCACTTGCCTGGTAGCAGTTGGGGCCATGTTCTGGCGCGATGAGGTATCTCTCCTCGGGCTCCTTCCTCGAGCGGCCTCCTTTTAGGCCTTTGGGCATTTCCTCGTTCAGGCTCGGTTCTGGCCCAAGGTTTCCAGGCATCCCTTCTGTCGGACGGAGACTCCCTCAGGTTGGGCTTCGGGCCATTGTCCCCTGTCGGACGACGAGGTGGTTTCCTCAGGTCGGGCGTTGTGGTATTGGGGTGTGGGGGCGTCATCCCACTGGAAAGGGGTCCTTCCTCAGGTCGGGGTGTTATGGTATTATCCCCTGTTGGGCTGAACCCTCCTCGGGTCGGGACTTTAGGATTCTTTATTCCTATCTGGACGTTACCCGACCTGGATAATATCTTTCGATAGGCGGGGTGGGGTATCGAGTTATGGCGGGAATGGACTGTGTATTTTGCCACGTTAGGGTGAAAACCCGAGGGTAACACTCTGGTGGCCCTGTTTCTCTGTGCGATTTCTGTCGATAGGAAATGAAAGGCCGAGAGTCCGGGGAACCATGGGATGAGAGAGGATCAGCGAAGAGATTATGCGACGAGCGGATTTTTGTTTTCTGAATGATGAATTTTCTGAGCCTCTGTTTTTGTATCCATTGTTTGTGGCTCTCTGGGGATTTACCACATCCTTTGTTTTAGAAAATGACCAAAAGACAAGACTGAACGAATGAGTGAAAGAATGAATGAAAGACTTGACTGCAAATCCATTTTCCTGTTATACAACTGTTGATTACTGTACGAGGCCCAAATGAGTCAATGACCACACTACTATAGTAGCAAAGATGATATATATCTTCATAAATGGGCTAAGGCTGAATTTTGTCCATTCCATGATGTTATAATTGATAAGGCCCAATCATGAAGAATACTTCTGTAATCATCGATCTCCATCATCCAAGATTAGATCCAACCAAACTATCCATCTGTTTTACAGCTTTGCCATTTCCTCTTTTGTCACCATTTCGGATAACATTTTACCGCGGTGATATTGTCTCGTAAAGGTACAACGGCTACTTCAAGAGTTTTATAATCTCTGCGTCCCATTTCTTTTGATCCTTTTCGATATCCTGTCGTCGTCGATTTCGAAGTGAGCTCTCTCTTTCATTTTCAGTTTTCTTGATTTGTTATCTTTAATGGGTTTAGATTTGGCTGTGGATTGCTTGCGGCGACGCTAGGTTTTGTTCAGATTGATGTAAAACTTAATTATTTTGCTTGATTTAACTTCCCCTTTCTTTGATCAACAGCTCTGCTATGTGTATGCATCAGTAGTTGATATTATTTTCATGTGGTTGACATTGCAGATGGACAGAGATGAAATTATTGCTTTTGTTCCGTACTCGCGCTCTGATGACTTTACAGGAACACTCATTGAAACTGATACCAAAGTTTCAGTTCTTCCAATTAATGATGCCAGCCGACATAAGTTATCGCTGAATATCGAGCACGAGAATTATTTATGGTGTCATACCATTGATTCGCAGAACAACTTTTCGATACACAGGAGAGCTGAGAAAACCCTTCGAGTTTATATTGCTGAATTAAGGGCAAAGAGAATATATCCCATCATGGATTATTCACCTAATGCACTTTTATGTAATAGTAGTACCTTCACTCCATTTATATACGTCCCGGAGCAATAAGGATGTTGTCTCGTTTGTCGTATATCTGCACTCTCAGAACTACTCACTGGATATCGATGGCCTTCTTTCCTTGGACGAGCATTTCGTATGTCAAGGTCCAGTTTTGAAGTTTTGGAGGGTTCGATTTCGTCTAGCGGACGACACATCAAAGATGAACGATTACGCACTTATCCTTCATGTGATTAACGAGCTAATTCCTGGCGTGGTGAAGCCGACCGACATGACTAACTTTATTCAGCAGATAGAGAGCTTCACGGCATTGTATGATGACCGTTTCTTACAAACATAATTGTTTCTTATTACTTTTTTTTTACATATATTTAATTATAAAACTATTTTTTTTTTCGTCGTATGCAGCTTGCCAGCATACGAGGACGCGATTCTACATCATCTGGCGGTGCTTTCAAATGGGATAGGATATGTCGAATTCGTTTTTATTCGGAGATGGAAACGCAACTAGGAAAGAGGTTGTTAAAGTCATATAACTCATCGTTTGGAGCTGTCGGGATTAACACTTCGGGATGGGCAATGACGCTTCACAAGAACCAGCGATATCACCCAGTCGCACGTTGCTTCTATTTCCCGATTCCTCATAGGAGTTCATATGGATCATGGTCAAATATTCCTGATACAGACATCTCTGGGCATTATAATGATGTTGGGGCACCACATACTATAAATACTGGTTATTTAAGATTCTGTCGTAACTTGGCTTGCCACCTGACAGATCATTTTGCGACGGTATTACTTCACTTTTACTATTTGGCATTGTTTTATTTATTTTCTTGCCATAATTTCTGTGCTGTTCTAATTCATTTCAGTGGCTCGGGCCTCCCACACCAGTTGATATCGACTGTATGGTCATGGACACGTGCGGTGAGTTCTTGCTGGCGTTTCAAGAGAGCTTGAGTGGTGAAGTTATGGAGTTTATTGTCTCGAGTGTTGAGTGCTAATGAGGTTAGTCCTTTTATTTGGCGTGACTTTGCGACTTTGGCAGCTTATTATTGCAATTTGTTAAGCGATAGCTTCTTAAGCCTCTCTTTATACTGTTGAATACCTCGTAGAGCTCTTACCTTAGTGGCTTGGGCAGATAATAGATAATTTTTCTTTGTACCAGCCAAGTATGCTTGCTATGCTACCTTTGTAGAAGTTGCGTGATGTGTTTTCATTTTGGGTATGCTGCTTTTTAATTTGGGATGTTTATGTTTGTTGCAGTGCATTAGCAGCTATGGGAGTGACATTGGCAAGTGCCAGTTCTACATGGACATGCTGGCTGAATGCAAGAGAAACTGCTCAAGCTCTATGAGTATTTAGAGGGAGATGATGTGATGATTATCCTCGAAATGATTCAATGACAACTTTAAGCTTCTTTTGAAAAACTTAAAAACCAATTCATATTGGGAAATGTTGTCCGAGTTATATCTGTTGTTGTTCGACTGTTCGTCAAGTGTCTGTTCAACGTTGGTATTGACCCTCCCTTTTAGTAATTTCACTATTTGCGTATAATTCTGTTGTTTTTATGTAAGGCTGAAATTAAGGTTCAACTAAGCGTAGTCATGCTAAGCTGTCGAACTGCTGAGTTTCAGAAATTTGTGTCTTCAAATATCACAACATTCATTAACTACTACAACCAACATTTCTATATCAAGAAAGCCAAACGAAGTATCTCTTATCTCGAGCGTGTTTCTGCATCTTGTTATTTTCGGATGAACGAAACACCCTTCTGAATGCTTTCGGATAGTTCTTTCTTCGCCTTCTCCAATCCAACCCTGTTTATTCGAGTTCAATTTTATTCACAAGGAATTGTAACACGAAGTTGCTTTACTACATAGTAGGCAAGGCCACAAAACACAATGGTACTTAGTTTACCTCTCGTACTCATTTAGAGGGCCAAGTTGGTAGACGTCCTCAGCACCTCGGCGCCCAAGTCGTACCTTAACGGCGAAGAACGGAAGCTCCGTAACCTGGGAATCCACGAAAGCACATTCTACGACTCCAGCATCTCCTCTCCGGCCTCTCAGTCACGCATCTGCAAACTTCGCTGCTGCATATGCCTGAAAGAAAAACCACATGTCATATCATTAGAGGCGATCGGATTTGTAATCCAAAACTTGGATCGATTTGCTTTACTGACCATTGATAGGGTTGCTGAGCCAGCACCAGCTTTTGCCTGCAAAGAAAATTAGTATATGTAAACGTTAACTACTGCTGCATTGGTTTGTTTGTTTAACTAACATGGTTGAAGCTATGTATGTAAGTACCTGGACAACTTCGGTTCCACCGTCTTGAATTCGCTTGGTCAGGTAATCGACCTCCTCAGCTGTGAACGAGCTAGCAGGTTTCACCTTTAACACGAAAACCCAAAAAAAAAAAAAAAGTAAAATTCATGTTTCAACTTAATCTTTTCCAAGATGTTATTACAGCACATGAATGGGAGATGACAGAAAGCTTATCGACCTGTGAAAGCAGTGGCAAAATCGTTACGCCGGCATGACCACCAACGACAGAAACATTCACTTCCCTGGATCAAGCCCCAAAACTTCAGCCTATATATAAGCATATCAGGACAGCAAACCTCAGACAAATATTTCAAGCATAATCCTATAGAAAGAGTGGTATGGTAATAGCATGCACACCACGAAGGTGTTGGCTCTGACAACGTCGAGAGTAGTAACTCCCAAGAGCTTCTTTGGATCATAAGTCCCTGCTTTTTCGAAAACTTCAGCAGCGATAGGAACAGTTGAATTCACAGGACTACTAATCAGATTAACGATGGCGTTGCTTTCGCAATCCCTTCGCAGAGAGTCCTGACAATCCCAGCATTGATGTTGAACAGATCATCCCTCGTCATCCCAGGTTTCCTCGGGACACCCAGCGGGTATTATAACGAGGTCCATCCCTGTAAGAGCATTCTCAAGCTGTGGCTGTCCAAGAAAACCCCTCACCTAAATCCAGAAACAGAAAAAATCCGTCTTTTGAAAAGGAGGGAGAGATACATGAATGACAATCGAAATTGATTACTTACAACTGCGCCAGTGTCCATGTGACTGACATCAGCTGTAACGCGGGCGTGTTGACAACGTCGTAAAGATGCAAAACCGAGACCAAAGGATTCATCTTCAGGAGGAGAGAGAGGGGTTGTCCAATTCCACCTGCTGCGCCCAAGATCGCGACTTTGAACCCGGCGAGCCACCTTTGGCTCTGCATTCGTTTTGTCTCAAGATGGGACTTTCGGAGACCTTTTTTTCGGAACACGAGAGGAATTCAAACGTGTCAAGTGCCATTTTTTAAGCAGGAAGCTTCGAATCCATGAAAGCTTTGTAAAATAAGCCACACTTGTAACTGACAAACACCTGACCTGGGGACTCTGAGGGTTGAGGTGAGCTGAGATTCGAGCAATCCTTTGGTTGAATTCCATCTCCTTTCTTGATCAAAAAGAGTTGTGCGATAGTGGGTCTGTATGCTGACACAACAGTGAGTATGGGTATGGGATGAGAGAGGATCAGCAAGAGATTTATGCGACGAGCGGATTTTTGTTTTCTGAATATTGGAAAATCGATTAATTTTCTGAGTGTTTTTGTATCCGTTGTTTGTGGCTCTCTGGGGATTTTACCACATCCTTTGTTTCAGAAAATGACCAAAAGACAAGACTACGAATGAATGAATGAATGAATTGGCTCGACTGCAAATCCATTTTTCTGTTATACAACTGTTGATTACTGTACGAAGCCCAAATGACCACACTACTATAGTAGCAAATGATGATATAGACCTTCATAAACGGGCTAAGGCTGAATTTTGTCCACTCCATGATGTTATAATGGATAAAGGCCTAATCATGAAGAATACTTCTGTAATCATCGATCTCCATCATCCAAGATTAGATCCAACCAAACTATCCATCTGTTTTACAGCTTTGCCATTTCTTCTTTTGTCACCATTTCGGATAACATTTTACCGCGGTGATATTGTTTCTCGTAAAGGTACAACGGCTACTTCAAGAGTTTTATAATCTCTGCGTCCCATTTCTTTTGATCCTTTTCGATATTCTGTCGTCGTCGATTTCGAAGTGAGCTCTCTCTTTCATTTTCAGTTTTCTTGATTTGTTATCTTTAATGGGTTTAGATTTGGCTGTGGATTGCTTGCGGCGACGCTAGGTTTTGTTCAGATTGATGTAAAACTTAATTACTTTGCTTGATTTAACTTCCCCTTCTCCGTGATCAACAACTCTGCTATGTGTATGCATCAGTAGTTGATATTATTTCCACCTTTTGAAGCCAGCTCAATTATTTTTCTAAATTCTTGAATCCTAGTACTTCGTTTTCCCCCCTCAATTATGGAGTGTCCTTCAATCTTGCTGTATAAGTTTTCTTGCCATCCAACTCCAATTATCTTCGGCATTTAGCAATTTCGCTCGCAGTGTTAAGTCTGTATTGAGTTAACGCATTTTCGTGTTACCTAGATGAAAGAGACTAAAGGCCGGGCTAGTAGATTATCCAACTCCCCTTCGGCTGGTGCCAAGCCTCTTGTTCTAGATATCGATGACTTTAAGGTGATGCCTATAATGCCAATTGATCTTCTGTTGAATTTTATCTATGAGTCTGCTACCCGTATTATGCAGGGCGACTTTTCATTTGATGCATTGTTTGGAAGCCTAGTCAACGAGTTGCTGCCTTCTTATTTGGAAGAAGAAACAGATAGTTCTGGCAGACACGGCATTAACGAAGCTGTTTCAAATGGTCATTTGCGAACTGCGTCCGATGGTGGAAAGTCGAGACAAGGGATGCAAAATCCGCTGTTTCCTGAAGTAGATTCTCTTTTGGGTTCATTCAAAAATTCATGTAAACAGTTGATTGATCTTAGAAATCAGGTAATGCTTCAAATATCTTACGTGGATTTTTGCATCTTTATATCAGAAGCATCATGATTTTTCTAATGATGTTACTTTTGTCAGATTGATGGGAAGCTCAACAATCTCAAAAAAGAAGTTGCTACCCAAGACTCTAAGCACCGAAAGACTCTTTCTGAGGTTTAGATCATATTGTCTCTATAGCATCATTCTTTAACATGCTCACCGATGAGTATATCCTGCTAATGTCTTTTTTTTCCCCTTTGCATGTACTATGTAGTTGGAGAAAGGTGTTGATGGCTTGTTTGACAGCTTTGCAAGGCTGGATTCTCGCATTTCCAGTGTCGGCCAAACTGCTGCAAAGATTGGTGACCATCTTCAGGTAAAACATGGGTAGAGAAAGAGAGTATCAAGTTTCACTTTAAAATCTCAATGAAACGCTAGCTTGGATTATTGCACTATTCCAATTTTCCTTTGGAACATTAAATTGAGAGGGAGAAAATTTTAGTCCCGTGTTATTTTCTCAATTTCGTGCAATTTCTTAGGTTTTATAAAATAGTGAAATCTGAGGTTCTGCGTTCACAGATCGGATATTCCTATCATCTGTGATATACAAATTTCAATTTACATTACTTTGTATGTCCATAACTGCTTGTTTTTTCACTGTGCAAATTGTTGATTTGATTAGTCCAAGTTATGATTGATTCTTAATGTCATATTTCTTTCAGAGTGCAGATGCCCAGAGAGAAACTGCAAGTCAGACTATAGACCTCATTAAGGTTTACGTTTTATAAATCATATGTAATAAATGCACCTTAATTATTAGTGGGAGATGAAAGATATATATTGGGCTACTAAAATACCTTTTGCTGAATATTGTCATTCAGTACCTGATGGAGTTCAATAGTAGTCCGGGCGACCTGATGGAACTTTCACCACTTTTTTCTGATGATAGTCGGGTGGCAGAGGCTGCTTCCATAGCCCAAAAACTGAGTAAGATTTCTCTTCAGGAATTTAACATTAGTTTCCATTTATGTTTACTCACCATCACCTCACACTTACGCACCACTGATATTCTTGCTGATAAAGATATTTTATTTCTATGTATTA
>JAPQWV010001133.1:117500-121000 GCA_027422505.1 Craterostigma plantagineum | reverse complement strand
TTTGGTTTTGTACTCTTTATGGGTGGTCTGTCTACTTGTACATGAAGCACGACATTCTGTTCATATTGGTGACACGAGACTCTCGTCTGGACATTGAAGAATTATCAGTATGTGGCTATGCTCTCATCTGCCGTTGCACTCAAGTCAATACCAAATCATTACTTTGCAGGAAAAAAAAGTTGTAAGAACTTGTGGTAAATTATGGTGGACGAACTACGTATATGAGGGCAAGATGCTCGATGAAGGTCCTTTCCCTGAAACAAAGCTACTAGCGAGCAGCCGTACATAACACAACCTCATACTTTAGTCAGACAGAATATATACATAGTAGTTGTTGGATTTACATTACATGACGACCCAGAAGGGAAGGGATACACATACAATACAACAGGCGAAGATTATGAACACAAAGTCAAGTCTAGCATGCACCAGCAGCATAGCACGTAGGGTGAACAAGGCGAGTATACTAATTTTAATCGTTCTTACTTTCGTCGGGTGAACAAGGGGAACCATTTTTCTTGCAAGGAACTGTGATGAGAGATCATGAACATGAGAAGCATCAACACAATGGCCACCCCAAAAGGTGATCCTCCGACCCTGTGAACCGAATCTTTCTCAGGAAAAGGGAGATGAAGTGGTGGGGCATCATCAATCGAAAGCCAGTGCACAAAGAGCAGAAGGATCACTGGGAATACCATAAGGAAAATCTTCACCTTGCCCACAAGGTCCTCCAACATCGGTTCATAGTTTATGTACCATGTGAAACCCAAGACAAGGAAAACTACAGTCATGAACAAGTAAAAGGGGATAGGAAACGACAGGTATTGTAGGTAGTTGTAGTAAGTAGAAGATCCGTAATATCTTGCCATTGATTGAGTTACAAACTAATGGTTTGTTTCAGTGGGCTATATTCTCAAATGTCGTGTATATATATATAGATGGAGATGTATTTCAGATTTGACCAGGTGGCTCAGATGAACGTAGAAGCTACTGTTGGATGTGTTCTGGAAACAACTAGCTATCTATACTGTAGCTGCTACTTTGCTTTAGGGGAAAAAGCAAAAGAAAAATGCTTTCTTTTGCTTCTCTTGATCGAAACTTGTAGTCCTTTGTTCCATTTTTTTGGCTCAGTTTACATAATACCGAACTGAGAAAAAAAACTAACAATATGCCACTTTTCCCATACATGCACGCACGTTCGGTTTTCTTTTTTAAGAAAACTGTATTTTCAAACTACCTTTAAAGAATAAAAGCAGTTTATTTCTTAATCCAGCGGATTAAAACTGCTTTTGATTCCCCCAAAATATGGCAAGATTTTGCACTTTTTACCATTGCACTACCAGGTTAAGCATAAAGTGGACGGAGTTGCAAAAAAAAAATTCAAACGTGAATACTTTACAAGGGAGTTGTAACAGTAAAATGACAACAAAAGTTTTACTTATTACGACGAACAATAAAACTTTACAAAGTTGTATTGTAGTACTGCATGCAAGAAAATGGAGCCTACTCTTTATGGATTCAAATACGAACCGAGGGAACAACAGATGTCAGATAATGACCGACCATTATTGACTGAAGACAATGACAGAACTTCCCCCCCCCCAAGCTTGAAAAAAAAGAAGAAAAATAAAACCTTAAATGAGATATGACTAGCTAAGGTTATATATCATTAAGTATTTTATATGTTAGGCGGCAGATATTAAAATTTCAAGAGTCATCATAAGTAACAATCAATCATGAACGTGATCTTACCCGATAAATTTAATAACCTACAATGAACAAGTGGTAAGCCAAGTGTCGTACCGGTTAGAAATTATATAACCATGGTCCATGGATAACGATTAACAAATAACTCGTTGACTAATAATCACCTGGCATCAGTTTGAATTTAACTCGTCGCGTGCATGCTTAGTCAGATCAGATATGGTAGGTAGAATTTGATCGTGGGCTAGCTTATTTGGATTGAGCTAGGCCTAAAAATTTGCCTGCAAACCAGCCAAATCCATTGAGGGCTCACTAAGAAAATTCTTCCTTACAACCAATGGCAGGCAGGACCAACACCAACTATTTTGCACTATGTTGACTTTCGTGTTTATATCAATGTTGTAAAAATCGCTAGGCGCTAGTCGGATGCCCGAGAGGGGCCTAGCGCCTAGCCGGCTAGGCGGGGCCTAGGCAGTTTCTAGACGGAAATTAATCGGTATATCGAATGTTTTATTATTATTATTATTCTATAGATTAAATATACCAATATTATTTAACATTTAAAGTTTTTCATTCAATAGTTTAGTTTAAGTAAGTGTTATTTCAGTTTATAATTTTTATGTTTTAATTTATATATGTTAGTGTGGTTTAATATTTCAGTTTTAATATATTTTATTTCAGTTTTAATTAATTTTATTCGTTTTAATATCCAAAGGAGCTACTGATATAAAAAGTTTAATTGATTATGTTCATTGTTCCGTGAATTTGGCCACTCATTGTCCCACACCCGACAGATCTTGGAATTGAAGCTGAAATGTACCCTATATATATGCATACCACTTCCCCTTGGTTCTACAGCCTAGCCTCGTATTGGGCTCATTATGATGGGCCTTGTAAAGTTATAATTTATTGGTCTGCACTCTGCGGGCCTGTTGGGAAAACTTAATTAGTTGGCCTATTACTCAGCCGACTATTCCGATTTTTGGCCGATTAGTCCCGATTTTTGGCCGATTAGTAGTCCGATTTTTGGCCAATTAGCCATTTGGACGAATAGTTGGCCGATCAGGCCATATTCGCCGCGGCAGGTGGCCGCCTAGCCCGAGTTTTACAACACTGGTTTATATCAGTCGACCTCTGTTGGAATTTATGAACATGAGAGATTGAAGCTTAAGGAGAAAAGATGAAAATGATTTACTGCAAGTTTCTCCTCATCATCATCTTCATTCATAACATAATTCTTACCCTAAATACATTCATACTTGATACATCACTTATGCAGATAATATATGACTAAAGTTTCAACCATAAACCATGCTTTGTTTAATCTGTTAATGTTGACTAGCTCACATTGACAATGTCGAACTAACATTCCAGCCAACATTGTTGTCTGTGAATTGATCAACATTCGATCTTTCATGCCCAAAACCGTTTAACCTTTTTTATAAACTTTATTTACTGATATTCAGGACGTGGTTAAGTGCTGGAACGAGTCACAATTTTACATCTCGTGTCAATCAGTTTTCATCACTAAGTTTCAAATATTCCGCTGTGCGCTTTGAGTGTTAGATCGAGTGTTAACCCAACATTTCATCCAACCTCAGTTTACTACTTAGTGCTTTTACATCTATATCGAACGAGACCTCTTCATATTCTAACACATAAAAGAGCATGGTGATAAAGACATTCAAAATATTCAATTTGGACCATGCTTTACTACCCAAACACATTTCAAGGCATGATCTACTTAACTTTCAAAAGACAACATCAATCATCATTATAGAAATTAAGAAAAATAT
>JAPQWV010001133.1:0-112500 GCA_027422505.1 Craterostigma plantagineum | reverse complement strand
CACCCAACAGTAGCTTCTACGTTCATCTGAGCCACCTGGTCAAATCTGAAATACATCTCCATCTATATATATATACACGACATTTGAGAATATAGCCCACTGAAACAAACCATTAGTTTGTAACTCAATCAATGGCAAGATATTACGGATCTTCTACTTACTACAACTACCTACAATACCTGTCGTTTCCTATCCCCTTTTACTTGTTCATCACTGTAGTTTTCCTTGTCTTGGGTTTCACATGGTACATAAACTATGAACCGATGTTGGAGGACCTTGTGGGCAAGGTGAAGATTTTCCTTATGGTATTCCCAGTGATCCTTCTGCTCTTTGTGCACTGGCTTTCGATTGATGATGCCCCACCACTTCATCTCCCTTTTCCTGAGAAAGATTCGGTTCACAGGGTCGGAGGATCACCTTTTGGGGTGGCCATTGTGTTGATGCTTCTCATGTTCATGATCTCTCATCACAGTTCCTTGCAAGAAAAATGGTTCCCCTTGTTCACCCGACGAAAGTAAGAACGATTAAAATTAGTATACTCGCCTTGTTCATCCTACGTGCTATGCTGCTGGTGCATGCTGGACTTGACTTTGTGTTCATAATCTTCGCCTGTTGTATTGTATGTGTATCCCTTCCCTTCTGGGTCGTCATGTAATGTAAATCCAACAACTACTATGTATATATTCTGACTGACTAAAGTATGAGGTTGTGTTATTTACGGCTGCTCGCTAGTAGCTTTGTTTCAGGGAAAGGTCCTTCATCGAGCATCTTGCCCTCATATACGTAGTTCGTCCACCATAATTTACCACACACAAGTTCTTACAACTTTTTTTTCCTGCAAAGTAATGATTTGGTATTGACTTGAGTGCAACGGCAGATGAGAGCATAGCCACATACTGATAATTCTTCAATGTCCAGACGAGAGTCTCGT
Source organism: Craterostigma plantagineum (assembly GCA_027422505.1). NCBI lineage: Eukaryota > Viridiplantae > Streptophyta > Magnoliopsida > Lamiales > Linderniaceae > Craterostigma > Craterostigma plantagineum. Next base: position 111,569 of record JAPQWV010001133.1, on the reverse strand, counting down.
GTCACCAATATGAACAGAATGTCGTGCTTCATGTACAAGTAGACAGACCACCCATAAAGAGTACAAAACCAAAACTATAAGCTATTCTACTCTTGATTCATTGTTGAGGTTCAACTTCTTGTGTGAATAAATGAATCGGCTTGTGCTCCTCCACCGCCGGAAATAACATCGCCCGGAGTATCAAAATCCACAAGGTGGTGCCTCTGTCAAGTGTGTCGCCACCCTTTGTCCCAACTGATTTTCCTGTAGCATCACTAATCAGTATGTGTGCGCCGAAAATGTCACTTCTCTAATCAGACAAACAACATCGTCCATCAAAGTCTTCACTACCCATGCCACTCATCAAATACACACTAGCTAGTGAATTTCCCCATCCCACACCGTCCCTTGCACTTTTTCTACGCAAACCCAATGCTCAAAGTCAAAGCCTGTGTAGGTGAAATACTGGTTGCAAAAAGTTCAATCTTTACAAGGAGCATTTCATGATCCTTCACAAACAGAGCATTCTCATCAACTGTTTTTGACACCACATTGTCAGCCTTTCTAGGGACAGGGAGGGAATGCATGATCCCTCCCCTCAAAGACCAACAAAGCAATGTGTCTCCCCCCACACTCATCAACTTCAATCTCCTAGCTCCCAGTGACCAATGAATGAACCACCACCACCGCCAACGAAGGAAGAACTCTTGCGGCACTCATGTTGCCAGAGTTGCTACATTCAGAGGACGTGGCTGTTCAACTTTTGAGGAAAAAAATTGCCAAAATTCCAGCAGAGGTACGCATTCATTGAGCATGAGTAACATTTATAAAAAACCTTCAGAAGACAACATCGTGTACGTTTTTCTATTAATGTTTCGCATTGTAAAAATACCGAGCCAAGGGTTTTTTTTGGACATATTAGACTTTCAAATACGGAATGCATGCATGAAATGATTCACTCAAATAGTAATTAAGAACTCTTGTTAATCCGATGTTGATAATGGCGAACTTCTCCGTCTCTCTAAAGTCTAAACATATCAATCAGGATCTATTGGGCCGGCTATGAAGAAGACCTGAGGAGTGGTGTAAAAAAATAAACCAGGAGAGGACAAAAAGTACTCTTGTTTTTGTTAGACGTATGCTCATGCCAGATAAGATATGGTACGGGATGAATAGTAATTATGTTTGGATGTTCATAGATAATCATCATTAGGTTTCACTGAACCTCACTTACTTGTTTTAGTTGACTTTGGCGTTCACAAATTGTCCGTTTCCCACGATAACTACTACCCCAATAACTGCCTCCTCACCTGCCCACCATCATCATCCATTCTCGTACCATTGTCCTTAACTGGCATTTATTTTTATTGCCAACTCATTTATATCTCTACCCAGAAAAAATAAAAAAATAATCTATGCATGTCATTAATATTATGGTACATTATCATAAACAGTATATATTATTATATTAATAAAAGATACTCGAACCATTGGGTTTAACAGGAAAAAGGGAAAGGAGAGGCCTTTCCAGCTTCAAAGTTGATGGTGATGATCATTCATAAGCGGCACCTTATCTCTCCACCTACACTTTGTTTCTCATCATTGTCTTTTCTAAACCAACAAAACTATATCTTTTGTTCTGCATTCTTGTCCTCTCAATCGGTTCTACCCCTTGGAAAAATAGAAATAAAAGGCTTGTCGCCATTTCAGTTCTAATCCTACCATCAGCACTTCAATTCCTTGACTGACATGTTTCATTTGTGAGCCTCCATTAATTTCAATGGTTTTTTAATTTAGCCTTCCAAGAAATCTCATCACATTGCCCAGAAGCGAAGTTTCATCGCATTCCATTCATATTCCCAAGAAAGTACGATAGAGAGTAGTAGTCGATTTTAGATTAATATTTATTTATTTCACACCCTCTCGAGCAGGCTGTCTGGTCTAGGTCTGGTCTTGTCAGGTCAAATTGAAGACTCCCTTTGTGTTCTTGTGAAGAGAAAATCAATGGAAGCCATAAGAGAATCTAAAAACCTTGGCGACCTCCTTCAAATACAACAAGAAGATCATCGCCGCCACCACAACGTTGTTTCTGCAGGAGGTGCTCGTCGCATGACCTTGCTTGCCATCTTAAGCGACAACGGAGCATCTCGCCGTCAAACACAGTCAGCAGTTCAGTCAAGCCGTACACTTCTAGACATCCTCCGCGACGAGGAACAGAGGTCGACTGCGCTCGTTGGTTATGGCAGAGCAATACGTTGGAGCCTTCTCAAGAACATGATACGCTTCCACCGCAACAATAATAGCAATCACATCGAAGCTGCTGCGGCTTCCATCTCAGACACCACGCGCGGCGAGGTGGGCCCGTCGAGGACATCTCTGATGGCACTGTTGCAGGAGAACGGTAGGCAGCAGATGGGGTTGGATGGTTTGAAAGAAGAAGAAGAAGAAGAGGTCACCAGCAGCACCACGCATCAGTGTTGCGTGTGTATGGTGAGGCACAAAGGTGCTGCTTTTATTCCCTGCGGCCATACTTTCTGCAGACTGTGTTCTAGGGAGCTGTGGGTTCAGAGAGGGAACTGCCCGCTTTGTAACAACAAAATCGTCGAAATTCTAGACATATTCTGATACAACTAGTCCTCCAATTATCCAACGGATTTTTCTCCTAGCTCCTTCAAGTGAAATCAGCTCCACAAATTCATGTTCCAAGAACGTATTAGACCGTCGGTTGGGTACACAAACCAGGTAATATTCTGATATTCTCAGAACATGGAATGGAAAGGCTCACCTTTTCTTTTCTTTCTGTTTTTTCCCGTTTTTATTCTTAACTCAATGTAATGAAATCTGGATGATTTCTTCCCTGTTTCTCACCTACTGCATTTAAATTCAATCGTTGTTTGTTAGTTAAAGATACGTCGCTGATGCTGTGACTACCAATTATTACTCAACGGAAAAGTATATCGATTCGCTGATGCTGTGACTACCCATTAATACAAATATCATCTTCTGAACTGGGATGCTATCTCTGGGACGACGGGTCTGTTGAAGAATATTAAATGCGCGGATGGTTGCAGCATTGAATACGCTTTTCTTTGATCTTTTGCCATATTTTATAACCAAAAAAGGTTGGCAGTTGCTAACCAATATGCTACCAAACACTGTATGTTATCAATGCAGCGATATCAATTGCATTGATGACTATCGTTATAATTACTACTTCACAAAAGCTCAAGAGTTCGTTCACCTCATTTTGTTTTCTTCAAGGGAGAAACAACGGCAAACATATCGTCCCCATCATCGAGGTCTCTCATTCTCTTTATGGTTTTGCGCATGAAACCGCAGGGCAATACAGAGTTGCTTGTTAAGCCTCTTCTTTCCTCAACACCTGCAAAAACACAAAACTACTGATTCTTGGTTCTGCACAGACACAGAGCACCGCCCATCGCAAAAACTTTATAGACTAATTAATTAGCTAATTGGGACTGAGTATCCGAATGAAGGATTCCCTACCCGAAGCAGCCAAGCTAGATTTTGGTCTCTTTACGCTGGATTCATCTTCCAACCCGTTCTTTCTCTTTAAAACTAGGCCGCCCTGAAAAAGATGACCATGTTTACTCTCAAGCTGTGGCCTTTTACTCTTTCGAATTGTATCGCCTTGTCCCTCCGCACCAATTACGCCGTTGGACGCTTCTTCAGGGCCACACAACCCTGCACAATGGCAACCACTCCTCAGTTGCGTAAAAAGTATAAAAATAAGCATGACGCTGAGTGCTTACTTTTGGAGCCGATTCTTGCAAGCTTGCCATCAACGACGAGGGGGCTCGAATCGGAGACGCCGGTGGACAGCCCGCGGGAAGAGAAGAAGCCAATCAGGGACCGCCACGTCACCGAAGAGGCAAGGAGGTCGACGCCTCTGCTTATGAAGTGACCGTTGAGTTTCAGAGAGTTGGGCTCCAGCCCGAATACATGTGCGATGGATCCAATGTCGAGTTTGTGGTCGTCCCAAGCGATTATGTGGGTTAACTTTGGCAGTGAAGGGCACAACAACGTTATCCTTCTCTGTCCTCTGCGGTCATCTTCTTCCATAATTTCTGCGTTTATATCTTTCACAGACTCCACTCCAATTTACAGAGGCTTTTCACAAATCGTGTTTGTTTAGACGCTGACTTTCAGTTGAGAAGAGTTGTTTTGTTTCGACGGAGGTCTTCTGGGTTCTGGAAGTCTTCCGTAGTACAGTACTGCGTTCTACTCTAGCAACGTTCGAATGGTTTGTAAAATACTTTATTTCCAATTGGGATATATACCCAATGTGGAGGAATACAAAAGGAGCCCAATATTATTCAGCCCATTCCGTTCAAACCACCAAGAATAACGACCTGATGTCACTCACTGATCTTTTTTGACCGCCGACATGCTATTTTCAGACAGATATCCTCTATTTATTTATAATATGGAGTAGTATTCTTGCGTACTGTGCTATGATATCATATACTACCTCCGTCCCGTTATTTTTATCACATGTATTGGTGGGCACGGATATTAAGGTGGTATTATTATATTAATATAGTATAATGAAAAGGTAATAAAGTATGTATTTTAACACGTCTTTTAAGAATATTTAATATTATTTTATTGATTGTTTGTGATAGTTTTTTACTAAATAAGGAAATGTGATAAAATTAGTGGGACGCCCGAAATGGCAAAATGTGATAAAATTAATGGGACGGAGGTAGTATTATTAAAGTAAATGTAAAATAATAATTAATTAAAAATAGTAATTAATAATTAACTAAAAATAGTAAGTAATGTTCTGGGTGGTTTCTTTTTATTTTATTTAATATTTTTTTCTAATTATACTTAACTGACAGACCAAATGAACAGCTTAACCAAGGCTTGAGGCCTAATAAAAGAGTATAGATATATGGATATATATATATATATATAGGTTTGCTATGGTGCCCACCTATCGTGAGCAACATAAGCAAATCTCTCAATTTTTTGCTTTATTTTGATGCCAACGCCGTCAGCCAACACCTCCGTAGATCCTCTCATATCCATTGCTAACATAAATCGCCATCTCCAACACGTATTCATTATTTATTATTCACATGTGGACGACATACTGATGTAATGATTTCTTAAAAATTAGCGTGTTGTTGATGGCGATTTATGTTAGCAATGGATATGAGAGGATTTACGAAGGTGTTGGCGGCGTTGGGAATAAAAATAAAGCAAAAAAATTGAGAGATTTGTTTATGTTGCTCACGGTGGTTGCTCACGTTAGGTGGACACCATAGCAAATCTATATATATATATATATATATATATATATATATATATGGGTTTGTATCAATTTTGATTCACGACAACTTTTATCATTCCTTCGAAGTGGCGAAAAGAAATCACTTGTTTTAAAAATTTCATTTCTATAGGCTATATTAATTATTAGTGTTGCACTTGCAAATAGGGATGGCAACGAGGCGGGGATCGGGTTTGGCCGGACCCGGGACCCGCCCCGGTCATTTTTAAGGGGACCCGGTACCCGCTCCGCCCCGCCCCGCCTTGGGTCTGGACCCACCCCGACCTGGGCCGGACCCGAACAAATCGGGTCTGACCCGCCAGACCCGCAAAGCTCTTTTTTTCTTTTTTCTATTTTTTAATTTGAATTTTTTTAAAATAAAACAAAACTAGAATTTGATCTCATGACCTAGAGTAACTTAACTAAAGATTTATCTAGCAGGTTACAAAGCTTTTTATTAATAATTTGAACACTTTATATATATGTATATATACCATAAAAATAAATTTGAATATAAAGTATATATCGGGGCGGGTCTCGGGGCGGATTTAGCAAGACCCGAGATCGTCCTGAATCCGACCGGGTTGAGATTTTTCGAACCCGTTACCCGCCCCATTACTCGAATAGAAAAAAAATTCGATTCATTAGGGGCGGGTCTGGGTCTAGACCCACCCCATTGTCACCCCTACTTGCAAAAGCACGTTGAAGGAAGATAGACGGGAAAAGATAAAAAAGGAAAAAGAAAACGGTACAGTCAACATCTTTCAGTTGCTTTGCGGAAAGCAAGGCTTTTAAAACCGGACCGGACCGGCCGGTTCCGATCGGAAACCGACGAACCGGTCGGAAATCCTGTCCGGTTCCGGTCTGGTCTAAGTTTTAAAAAACCTGTAGCCACGGCGGCAAGGCAACAAACAAATACTCCCTCCGATTTTATTTACATGTCGTTTTAGCTCTCTAATTTTGTTTCTAATTAGATGTCGTTTTACAAATTTCAATACAAATATTTATTATATTTCCAGTTTTACCCTTTTTTATTTCAATTAACATATGAAAAGTAAGTATATTGAATAAGGTTAAACAATTAATTAGGAGTATATTAGATATTTTATTCTATTTTTTAATATAAGTGAAAAAACCTTAATAGGCATGTAAATAAAATTGGAGGGAGGAGCATTTATCGTCTTATTATTACAGCGTTAAATGGAAGACAAATGCTTTTTGTGCTCCACACATTCCCATAATCAATTGGGAACCCTACGTTTCTCAGTTGGTTCTATATTAGCTTTCTTCAAACATTTGCGTACACACCTACCTCACCCTCCTCTATCTCAATAACAGCCCTTCGCTTACCATACCCCGGCTCTCTTTCTCCATCTCAATCGTTGCATTGTTTGTCTGAAACGTTTTGGTGGACATCACAATTTCTTGTTGGGTAGGTTCCTGGCAGAAGATTTTTTCGTTTTTTCCCTTAGATCTGGGGTCGGTTAGAGGTGTGAGGAAAGCTTTGATCTTTTTCCATACGGGGAGACAAAGGGTCGAATATTAAGTAGGTTCTGTTTCTTGTATCAGGTAACCTCAGATTTGATCTGCTCTCCGTGGTGTGTGTTTGGGATCTTGGTGGTGCGTTTGGCTGGAATCATTGATTGGTGTTAATAATTACATCAATCTTTAGCTCGAGCAGCTATTTATTGAACTTGATTATTAGCGTCGTGTTTCCCTTAGCTCATTTGACAGAGCATTGCGTCTGTATCGCTACTCTTCAATGGGCGCTTTAGATGAATGCCACTATTGCGTGGAGCTAGAGAATGGAGTGAATTTTGATGGGTGTTTGGATTTGGATTGTGAGAGCGAACGTGAAACTGTAGCCATTGAAGATGCTGTCAGAGTCCTTTTGCTCGGTTTGGGTGAAAATATCGCTCGCGAAGGTTTGCAAAAGACCCCTCTGCGTGTGGCTAAGGCCCTCAGAGAAGGGACCAGAGGTATATATATTTATTATTGATGCTCGTTTATGACTGAAATCATTGTAATAAGTATTGATTATCGGATCTGATGCCTAGGGGCCATGATTTTGCATATATTGTTGAGGTCCGATTATCATGTAGAGTAGATTAGATTTCATACCTATTCTGTTTTTTTCTGGAACTGGAGTCCAAATATTAGCGCCTTTAACATAATATTAATCCCGATCTATTTGTAGGTTACAACCAAAACGTAAGCGACATTGTTAGTAGTGCTTTATTCCCTGAATCTGGGCTGGATACGAAAGTTGGCCGTGCTGGTGGAACTGGCGGACTTGTGATCGTAAGAGATCTCAATCTATTCTCGTACTGCGAGTCTTGTCTCCTTCCATTCCATGTCAGGTGTGACGTAGGGTATGTCCCGTCCGGCCAGCGAGTATTAGGCTTAAGCAAACTCTCTCGAGTTGCCGAAGTATTCGCAAAACGCCTTCAAGATCCACAGAGATTGGCTCATGAGATATGTTCTTCACTACAGCAAAGCATCAAACCAACTGGTGTAGCTGTTCTGCTCCACTGCTCTCACATCCATTTCCCTGATCTTCGATCTGCAACTTTTGGTCCAAGTCACCAAGAATCAATTAATTGCAGAGTCTCATCAGGCTCGGGTGTTTTTGAAGACGAGAAAGCTGATATTTGGATGGATTTCTTTAGCCTTGTGAGGTTTCGAGGTGTGGACGCTGAGCCTCGAGGCGATGATATCTCTTGGTGCCCATCTCACTCCCTATGCAAGGCGGGTAGTTCGTTAGATTCCTCAATGCTCACTGCAGTGTCCTCGATTATGATCTCCCTTGGCGAGGACCCGTTAAGGAAAGAGCTAATAGAAACACCTTCTCGATTCGTGCGGTGGCTGATGAATTTCATGGACTCCAAATTGGACTTGAAGATGAATGGGTTCGTCCGAGGAACGACAGATGCATCAACTAATGGAAACATTCACCATAGCCATGAAGAACATCACATCTGCTCTGAGCTGAACTTGTCCTTTTGGTCGCAGTGCGAACACCACTTACTTCCCTTCCACGGCGTTGTGCATGTCGGCTACTTTGGTTCTAGCATAGCCTCGAGATCTCTGGTGCAGTCTGTGGTGCATTTTTACGGTTTCAAACTCCAAGTGCAAGAGAGGTTGACCAGGCAGATAGCAGAGACGGTTTCATCGTTCTTAGGCGAAGATGTTATCGTAGTGGTTGAGGCAACTCACACCTGTATGATCTCCCGTGGGATTGAGAAGTTTGGGAGCAGCACGGCCACTATTGCTGTTATGGGCCGATTCTCCAGTGACCCATCGGCAAGGGCCAATTTCTTGCAGAGCATTCCCAACTACCAACTCCCGCCCTTGTAAGATTTCGATTTTATATGAAAATTTTGCCCAGGTTGATTGATGTACTACAGACCAAGGTTCGGTTTTTCGTTCTAAGATGTTTTGGTTTTTGTTGTTTTTCGTTGCTCACCTCTTTCAGAAACATTCTCGTCCCTTGACTTCTGTAGCAGTACAAATTCTTTCCCACATAATTTGACCTTCATTACAATTCGATATGTTGCCACATAGAAGACGGTGCTAAGGCTTACATTATCTAATCATATGCAGTTTTAAGTTTGTACAATGGATCATCGTACTACCATAGAAAAAAACAAAGCCCTTCACTTGAGAACATTTTCCATCACATACTTGACAGCATCTATGCAATTTTCAGCCAAATCTGCCACAATCTTCCCCATCACGTCCGCAAAAGCATTGACGACGTTTGGAACATCTTCCACCACTTCACCAAGGGAAGCCTTCAGCTTTTCTCCTAATTCCATTACAGCCCAAGTCAAACCAGAGGATGCACTGATAAGTCCTTCCTTTGCAAGATTGAAAATCAATGACACAACCGAAATAACTGCCGTGATCACCATATCAGTTAAGCTGTCGAATAACCACTGCATCCCATTACGAGCTTGATCCAATATCCATTTGCTGCCTTCGTCGCAACCCTTAAGAGCCTGTATTAACTGCACGACTATGTGGGCCGTGGCAGTTAAGATCAGCTGTGAAATGATGTTTGATATGGTTGTAATGACAAAGAAAACGAGCTTTAAGAGGATGACAACCATTGTATTGGCAAATAATCAGGACATATGCAAGAAAAACTTCGTTTTGTACTTGTATGATTTCATGGTGGTGTAATAAGCTTTAACTTTGATTAGATTGGCTTTGAGGCGTTGAAGATGATCTGTTTTGCGTGTAGTAGTTACTGCCAACATATTTTAAGACTTTCAAGCCTTGATGGAAGCAACACTATTATATTCTAGGTTCGCACAACATAAAATATGCTTCAACTTCCATGATTTGCATTGTATATCTACTAATAAAACTTGCCAAGTCCAACACCGTGTAATTGGTCCCTCCCGTTGGGTTTATTGAATCAAGAATAACTAACCATATCCAAGTCTTGACATTTCCAAACAATCTGTTGTATATTTTAGTGTAATTGGAAATAAAGCAAACACGAGTTAGCAGAGGGGAATCCAGAAGCCGCATATGGCGTTAGTAAGGAGGTCGAAAGGGTGTGCATGGGCGAATAGGTGTGCATGGCGAATAGGTGTGTCTTAATAAACAGACACCACCTTTAAATGGGTTGTGTCTGTTTACGAATAGACACAACTGAAAACAATTTGGGTTATAAATAGCAGAGCAAACAATCGACTTGAAAACACGAGAATTCACAAAAACGCAGGAAATAATCTCTAGTCTTATCCCGGGACAACATTTGGTGCACTCGAAAATAGGGTCCAAATATTGTTTTTGGAAAGTGAATTTCCAAACACGATTCTAGAGAATATCCGGCCATATAATCAAACATCCTAAATCCTCCAACACAATCTTCCTTGGGTAATAATTATGTGTAACGTTTGACTTCACCGGGAAATTTCCAGACAATTTCAAAGTTCGATGTGTTTTTGAGCCCAGAAAGTGCATGTCAAGGTCCAACCAACCACACAGAGTTCAATTATTAAACTCAGATAGCTGATACGGTATAATGATAATATGCTAGAAACTTGCAAGTTGCACTATCCTATCAGTTATGGCTCAAAAACCATTTAGTTGGATTAGTGTAATGTAATCGCCATAAAGAGGTCAATTTCAAAAAGAGGAGGCTGGCTAAAAAGGGTTGACTTATCAAACATAAAGAGGCAAAGAAATATGCTCTGTTAAAGTCACTTTGACCTTTTCCAATATTTGCTTTTATAAATAAATCACCCTTTATTGGAACAAGAAAAAGATCATACTCAGATTGTTAAACTTAACTTCGAAAGCGGGAAATGCCTAATAATTCGTAACCATCACATGAACGGCAGAGCAGAACAGAACACACTCGTGTCAAATTTAAAGGTTGAGCAGGTTCACGGTCACCTACTTTAGGTGTCACGGCCGTGAACCAAACGAGCTTGGGCTAAAGGAAGACACTGCCCGATGTCACGGTCACCTGCTTCAGGAGTAACGGCCGTGACGATAGACGAGCTTGTGCAAGGGAGGCCTCTGCCCGATGTCACGGTCACTTACCTCAGACATCACGGCCGTGACGATAGATGGGCTTGTGCGAGGGAGGTCTATGCCTGATGTCACGGCCGTGACGATGGATCTCCTAGGCCGTGACAAGCTAATAAAGTTGAGATTGGCAGCGACGATTTCTCTGTGATGGCCAATATAAGGACTAATGAGTTTTTGGCGCGAAGTTTCAGTCACCCATTCGATATATAAGAGCTGTATGCTCATTTTTCGTTTCTCTGTAACTTTAATTCCAATTCTTGAGTTAGGGTTGTGACGCGAAGTAGCTGTGAGATGCGTGTGTAGCCACGATCTTGTATTTCTTCGTCATTAATAAGATCGCCCAAGATTCTCCCGTGGAGTAGGATTGTTGAAAATCCGAACCACGTTACATCGTTTGTTTACAAATTTTCATATGGTATCAGAGAATAAAATTCGCTTGAAGCTGCGTAGATTGATTTCAATTCGAGATTTCTTGAGATCGTTCGCTTGAAGTTTCCCTCGCAACAATGTCGACTACAGAGAACCCACCAATTCAGAGCCAGATTCCTTCGTCTGTTCACAATCAGGGCAGCAATCCAGGCAATTCAGAAGATCCCTATTTCCTCGGCAACAATATCGGGCGAAATAAAGAAGGGTTCATTACTGGTCAGCTAGTTCCGCCTGCTGCTACAGACAAAGACAAGGTGAGTTCTTGGAGAAGGAACAACAATATCATCATTTCTTGGATTCTAAATCCAGTTTCGAAGGAGATATCGGCTAGCATTTTGTATAACTCAACGGCAAGAGAAGTTTGGACCGACTCTAAGAACGGTATGGGCAAACCAATAAGCCGCGGATCTTTCGGCTGAAGAAAGAACTGATAAATCTATCTCAGGGCTCGAGTAATGTAGCGGCCTATTTCACAAGACTGAAGACCTTATGGGACGAGCTCGCTAGCTATCGCCCTCCACATCAATGCTCTTGCGGAGGCATCAATGCGTTAAAGAATCACATGGAAGAAGAATATGTGCTTACATTCTTAATGGGGCTGGATGATTCCTATTCTCAAATTCGAGGGCAGATACTGTTATGGATCCATTGCCTACCATCAACAAGGTATTTCCTCTGCTCATTCAGGAAGAGAGACAGAGGTCTATGGGACCAAGGGCTGTGAGCTTCATAGGTGACCAAGTAAACAGCATGGCTATGTTGACAGCAAAACCAGAGCACCAACCACCTGCAAGAAGAGGAGGTCTCTTTCCCAAGAAAGATCAAAGTAAACCAGTGTGTTTCCATTGCAATAAGAAGGGGCACACTATGGATAGCTGTTATCAGCTGCACGGCTTTCCCCCGGGGTACAGACAACCAAATAAATTCAAGAACGCAAGGGTCAATCAGGTCACAAGCCTTGACACAACAGTAAGGACAGATCACCAGTTTGGGCAGAATACTCAGAACTCTGCAAGTGGTTGTGATGCGATGATGCACCTGCAGTTAACACCTCATCAATTGGAAGGCCTGAAGGCTCTGCTCAACCAACAGATGAACAACATTCCACAGAGTAGCACGGACCCAACACAGCAGTGTGACAAAGGGACCACAGGTTCATGCTTGGCTTTAAATTTACCTGAGTTTGCTAATTCTAATTATTGGCTTGTAGACTCAGGAGCAACGATGCATGTTTGTGGTGATAAAAGCATGTTAGAAGACCTCCATGAGATAGCTGAATCTAGGGTAATACTGCCTGACAGTAGGGTAATTAAGGTGAATAAAGCTGGTAGTTTTAGATTGAATAAGTTCATCACACTCACTAATGTCCTTTTGGTGCCCCAGTTTGACTTTAATCTCATATCTGTGAGTTCTCTTGCTAACAGTAGTGCCTGTAAGTTTCTTTTTTAGGCTGACAGATTCAGATTCAGGCCCCCTCTATGGAAGTGATTGGCAAGGGTGACCAAATAGGAGGGCTATACATCATACAAGCAGATTTGACCTGTGTTGTCCCAGCTGATCCTTTACAATACCATTTCTTGAATAATCTGTCAGGAGAATTGTGGCATAAGAGACTAGGCCACCCTAGTGATAAAGTCTTAGATATGCTCAAAGCAAGCTTGAAGCATGATAGCAGTTTAGTTGATTCTCATTGTAAAATATGCCCCCTCTCCAAACAGAAAAGAAGTAAATTCCCTAATGAGGATAGACATGTCTGCTCACCTTTTGACCTTATACATTGTCATACATGGGGCCCGTTTCATGTTCCATCATATCTAGGCTATCAATATTTCCTCACCATAGTAGATGACTACTCGAGATTTACATGGATTTTTATGCTCAAACATAAGTCTGAGGTCAGAACTGTCATGCACTTCTTCTTTGAGTTAGTTGAAACTCAATTCAACTGTAGGATTAAAACTGTGAGGACAGACAACGCTAGAGAATTTCACATGGTAGAACTGTTTAAGGAAAAGGGTACCATTCATCATATGTCTTGTGTGTATACACCACAACAAAATTTTGTGGTTGAAGGAAAACATCAACATCTGTTGAATGTGGCACGCTCTTTATACTTTCAATCTAGAGTCCCCCTTGAGTATTGGTCAGAATGTGCATTATCAGCGGCTTTCTTAATTAACAGAACTCCATCAGTCAAACTAAATGGCAAAAGCCCCTTTGAGATGTTATATCAGAAACCTGTAGATTATAGTCGGTTGCGTGCTTTTGCTTGTTTGTGTTTTTGTTCCACCTTATCCAAGAGCTCGTGAATGCATTTTTCTTGGATACCCAAATGGAGTTAAAGGCTATAAGGTCATGGACCTAACAACTAAGGAGATCTTTATTTCAAAAGATGTCAAATTTCAGGAAGATGTATTCCCCTTCAAAGCAGAATCTGCCGCTGAGGCAAGGGACCCGTTCCCACCTCATGTCTTACCTAAGCCACACATGGAGGAGGCGTAGGGAGGAGATATGATACAATCACCATGCTCGCAGCTTCCATATGGTGCACCAACAGGCTTGGAAGACTCCGGTGTAGTTGCAAATGAACAACATGAAGCGGGTTCTCAGACTGAACAGGATTTTCCTCATAATCAAGGTGATCATCAGACTGGACAGAGTAACTCTCAGGCCCAAGAATCACATAGCAGAATAGGAAGGGAGCTGAGGAGGCCTGCCTACTTGAAGGACTACTATTGTAATGTCCTAAGATGCGAGTGCTTTATCCTATAGCAGGTCACCTGTCCTATCAAAGGTTTTCCCCACAGCACCAGTCTTACATCAGTAACATTTCTCTAGCAGAAGCCAAAGTCATATACCCAAGCCATGAAATCATAGAAGTGGATCACTGCAATGTCTGAGGAATTAAAAGCACTAGAGGAAAATGGCACTTGGTCTATTGTCTCCCTACCAGAGGTAAAAAGGCTATTGGCAGCAGATGGGTTTACAAGGTCAAACTGAATTCTGATGGCAATGTTGAGAAGTACAAAGCCAGATTGGTTGCCAAAGGGTATGATCAAAGGGCAGGAATTGATTACATAGATACGTTTGCACCTGTTGCTAAGCCGAACACAATCAAGTTAATCATTTCTTTGGCAGCTAAGCTCGGGTGGGATCTGATTCAAATGGATGTTAATAATGCTTTTCTGAATGGTGATCTGATAGAAGAAGTTTATATGGAGCTGCCACAGGGCCTTGATAAGAACACTACCAAGATAGCAGTTGCTAATCCGGTGTGCAAGTTACATAAATCTCTGTACGGCCTAAAACAGTCCTCTAGGCAGTGGAATAGGAAATTTACAGACGCAGTTAAGGCTTTTGGTTTCCAGCAGACACAGTGTGATCATACATTGTTCATTAAAGGCAGGGGAGATCAACTGGTAGTCCTACTTGTATATGTAGATGACATAATCGTGGCAGGACCTTGCACTGATCTGATACACAGAGCCAAGGAGTTTCTGAGCAACTGTTTTAAAGTAAAGGATCTTGGTGAATTGAAGTTCTTCTTGGTAGTTGAAGTGGCAAGGAGCAAGGAAGGAATATATATTAGTCAGAGGCAGTACACATTGCAACTCTTACAGGACGCTGGCTACATAAATTCAAAACCTGTGACAACTCCAATGAATCCAGCCAACAAGCTCACTACAGATGATGGAGAACTGCTAGCTGAGCCATTCCAGTACAGAAGGTTGGTAGGTAGACTGCTATATTTGACCTTCACAAGACCAGACATCGCTTTCTCGGTCCACAAACTTAGCCAATACATAGCAGCCCCGAGAACGGGTCATTTAAAAGCAGCACATCATTTGCTAAGGTACTTAAAGGGATCTCCGGGCCAAGGAATACATTTCGATACAGGACAGGATATGATCCTGCGAGCTTTTTCTGACGCTTTGGGCAGCTTGTAGTGACACGAGGAAGTCAGTGACGGGTTTCTGCACCTTCTTGGGAGCATCCTTAATCACCTGGAAAGCTAAGAAGCAACCCACAGTTTCCAGGTCCTCAACTGAAGAGGAATATAGGGCTCTTGGTGCAGTTTTGGCAGAGGTTTTGTGGCTGAGACACTTGCTGGAGGAGCTGGGAGTTGGGCTGATTCAAAGGCCAGTAATCTACTGCGATAATCTGTCAGCCATCATGCTTGCATCCAATCCGAAGTTTCACGAAAAATCAAAGCACATAGAGATAGATGCACACTTTATCAGTGTGACGCCCGGGGCCGACGAGGGCGGGGAGTGATCGCCGGTGCCAAAGAGATGCACGGACAAGGAGCGGCTCCTGGCAGGCTTCTAGGCGAAGGGGTACATGAACGAACCGATCCTGACACCCGAATGAGAGGGGATCCTGAGACTGACAATGTATGGGCGTGTCAGGCTAAGAATCGTATAAAAGAATTGATAGTACTACTCATATCACCAAGGTCGACCTACCTTTTCGGGAGTCCATCCGAAAGAACTTCAAAGTTAAGCGTGCTTGACTTGAAGCAATCTTGGGATGGGTGACCCCCTGGGAAGTTTGCCCAGGGTGCGTGTGAGCGAGGACGAAGCACGCTGAAAGGTTAAGTGGTGGTACAGTGGGGCCAGACTATCAGTCGGAGTGTGGTGGGCCCAACCCCACAGGTCCCGGTAGGGACGAATGCTACAATGACACCCGGTATGGGACGGATGCTGCAGTGACACCCGGTATGGGACGGGATGTTAAAGGTGGTATCAGAGCACAACCTCTCGCAGTACGGTGCTGGTTCGGGACGAACCAGGCGGAAGCTGGTGGGCATGTGACGCCCGGGGCCGACGAGGGCGGGGAGTGATCGCCGGTGCCAAAGAGATGCACGGACAAGGAGCGGCTCCTGGCAGGCTTCTAGGCGAAGGGGTACATGAACGAACCGATCCTGACACCCGAATGAGAGGGGATCCTGAGACTGACAATGTATGGGCGTGTCAGGCTAAGAATCGTATAAAAGAATTGATAGTACTACTCATATCACCAAGGTCGACCTACCTTTTCGGGAGTCCATCCGAAAGAACTTCAAAGTTAAGCGTGCTTGACTTGAAGCAATCTTGGGATGGGTGACCCCCTGGGAAGTTTGCCCAGGGTGCGTGTGAGCGAGGACGAAGCACGCTGAAAGGTTAAGTGGTGGTACAGTGGGGCCAGACTATCAGTCGGAGTGTGGTGGGCCCAACCCCACAGGTCCCGGTAGGGACGAATGCTACAATGACACCCGGTATGGGACGGATGCTGCAGTGACACCCGGTATGGGACGGGATGTTAAAATCAGGCACCATGTCGATATGGGAGATATTAAGCTTCTCCCAGTCAGGTCAGAGTACCAACTCGCAGATTTGTTTCCCAAGCCGCTTACGGGTCAACTACTCCAACAACTATTGGCCAAGATGTCAGTCAAGGGTTTATGCCTTCCATCTTGCGGGGAGGTGTCAAATTTAAAGGTTGAGCAGGTTCACGGCCACCTGCTTTAGGTGTCACGGCCGTGAACCAAACGAGCTTGGGCTAAAGGAAGACACTGCCCGATGTCACGGTCACCTGCTTCAGGAGTAACGGCCGTGACCATAGACGAGCTTGTGCAAGGGAGGCCTCTGCCCGATGTCACGGTCACTTACCTCAAACATCACGGCCGTGACGATAGATGGGCTTGTGCGAGGGAGGTCTCTGCCCGATGTCACGGCCGTGACGATGGATCTCCTAGGCCGTGACAAGCTAATAAAGTTGAGATTGGCAGCGACGATTTCTCTGTGATGGCCAATTTAAGGACTAATGAGTTTTTTGCGCGAAGTTTCAGTCACCCATTCGATATATAAGAGCGGTATGCTCATTTTTCGTTTCTCTGTAACTTTAATTCCAATTCTTGAGTTAGGGTTGTAACGCGAAGTAGCTGTGAGATGCGTGTGTAGCCACGATCTTGTATTTCTTCGTCATTAATAAGATCGCCCAAGATTCTCCCGTGGAGTAGGATTGTTGAAAATCCGAACCACGTTACATCGTTTGTTTACAAATTTTCATAACTCGTGTTGCTTAGCTTTCCCTACATAATGGTAATGAAATAAATTGTAAAGAGAACGGCAACAATAGATATCTCCTTCATGGCTGCTCGATTAAAGGCTCACGCTAGGGAACTTGCAAGATCCATGACCTGTTGGTAAAGATTTAGAAGAGCTTAAAGAACAAAAACAAATGAAAAAATACAAACCAATTTCTAAACAGGTTGAAAAAAAAAAAGAAAAGAAAAACTCACTGGGATCTTTCGAAGTCAAAGTGGCCAAACCACCAAACGAACAAGTCGCACCAGCCGACCTCAGCTGAGTCCAGTACGAGCTGAAAGCATAGCTCGCATGGTCCACCAAAGTATTGGGCTTGTAACACGAGCCGCCGGGCTGTATCGGGCCACAGGTCCCATTCCCTTGACCACACGCATAAGCCAGCGCCTGACCCAGCGCCGTCTTGTTCCTCGAAGCAGCAGCCACGCACCACAGATTACCGTTGCTCATCTTAGGCAACGCTGGGTAATCAGTCTTACCCGACAAATCAATTGGGTACACGTTCGACCCGTTGGGGTACAACAACCCGAAGTTCCTCTCGGTTCCTGGACCTGGTTTTATGTTCTCGTTGTACAAAGCAAATATCATGGTCGGCGTGACCACTCCGGGTCGGGCCGGAGTGCCCGACTTGGTAGTGAACTTTTTGACCACGTTGCGGTTATAAGTAGCTGCATTGTGGATATTCGCCCCGAGTTGGTCCGGGTCACCTTTACTGGGCCAACCCGTCTCAGCTAAGAACAGTCGGATACTCGGATAACCCAACCGCTTCATGGCGAATATCAGGGCGTCCAACATCTGATCCAACAGATTGGTGTAGACCAAACCCGACCCTGGATCCTTGTAGGTTATGTTCGTGGGCTCGAGCAAAGCATAGTCAAGATTGATATCCAAAGGGCTCGACACCCACGCGAAGTGTAGACGTCAACGAAGAAGAAGGACTTTGTACGGTCCAGAAACTGCAGCATCGGTTTGACGACGCGATCCCTGACGTCACCACGAAACGTGCCGTTGGACGGTGGGTAGGAAGACTCCAAGCAATCCATGCCCAATGGGGTACCTACCTTGATTTTCCCAAGACCGCACCTTTTGAGCGAAGATCTAATCTTTATCATGGCCGGCACGAGCTTGAACCAAGTGGTGTTGGGCGGGTTGCTCAGTATTTCGTTTCCGACGAGGAGATAGCGGATTTTAGATTTGGGATAGAAGGGGACGACGTTGTCTTTGACCCATTGGTCGGAAAGTGTTTGGTTGGAGGCTATGTCTGGGATGCGATCGTTGGGTAACATGATTGAGATTTGAAGGTCTGTGCCTTGTATGGCCTTGAGGATTTTTGGGTTCGTTCCGTAGATCTTGATTCTCTTGGCGTTGAGCTTTTGTACGAGTTTGATGGATTTTGGTGGGGTTGGGAGGTTGTTGCCTAGCTCGCCGTAGCAAACTCCGATCTTTGGGTGCATTTCACCACCTGTAACAATCACACCAAAATCTCTTACAAGCCTAATCTGAGAGATATATATTTCAAAACATAAAGAAGAGATGAGCGAGCTCACTTGCTGAGATGGACAGAAGACATAGCAAGCAGAAGATAGTGGTCGTCCTCGTCGTCATGCTTGCTTGCTACTCAGGCGCTTGGAGGACTGTATGCTGCAGCAGCAGAGTATTTAAAGAGATGTTCGTTGAAAGCTTTCTTGAAACTGATGCAACCTTCCTTTTATCTAACGCGAAGTCCACTCCAGCTTCAAGAAAAGATGGAGAATTATAATGTATTTTATCATATCAATAGGGCTTCATTTATTTGTCTTACCAACAAACATAATGGAAGAAGACTTAATATTTCTTTATCGCTGTAGTGGAACACTCTACGAAATTGGATTTTGGCCTTTTCTTTTTCTTCACCTTCATGATACAATAATGGGACCCATTTTTAGTAATTTCTATTTAGCCGTTGTAACCTTTCTTTTCAAAATACCACGTTATTCTTGGATTTAGGATTAGAAGAAGAATATAGGTTGGTAGCAAGCTATCTATTGCCATAAAGAAATTAAAAATAGTAGATGGCATCGTTGAGTCGTTGACTATAGCCAAAAATTAATTTTTCATAGCAGGCAATTTTTGTATTTAATGTTTAATGTATGCCCTCGTGCCAAAAGGCAAAAGCTATTCAATTTTTACTTTCCAATCCCTTCAACTTTTGGGGTTTTTTTTTTTTCGAAACGATAGCTTGCATTGATAACAAAGATACAGAGCTAATAGCCCAAGGGGGTCTCACCGGTACAACGTCAACCGGGAGATCAAAGGCCCACAAAGGAGCAAAACAATCCCACATGGGGAAACAAACAATCCCACAAGGGGAAAACAAGGGTCCACAAAGGATAAAAAACGACAGAAAATAAAATTCATTATGACCAAGAACTATAGAAACTATAACAGACCAAGCGATTAAGCTAAATTTACGATACTCTAAACTTTAACTTGATCTTCGACGTCAGGGTTTTATCGTCATCGGACTGAGGCTCCACAAGGGAGAAAAACGCTCCCGACCTGCAGGTCGAGAGAAATGAGGGAGGCAGCGGGGGAGCGAGCTGGCCGGCGAGGCGGCAGCGGCTGTCGGTGGCGAAAGCGGCTCGATGGAGACAGTGCGGCGGAAGCGACACGACCAGCGGAGGTGGGCGGTGGGGGGCCGGCAGAGAATAATGTGCATGCCCCTTTTAAGCTACTTAGAGTTCACAATTGAATAATCAAGCTTTATTGTTAAACTGGATTACTTAACGGAAGAAGATGCCAAATACGAATAAATAAACCGATTAAGGTTAAAAGATGGGTTGTCATCGCGTGCTTCCAGGAAATTTCGATTGGATCGGTATTCTCAATTAATTAATGGGAGAATTTCGATTCAGTCCCTAGTCACCAACTTTGTAAACGGTTCAGTCCCTGTCAGAAGGCCCGTTAATTTGAAGGACCAACTTTTTCGAAAATGGCACATATAATGCTTAGAAATATCTATTGACGAAAATACCCTTCCTAACATACTGAACTAATAGTTATTTTCCGGCGACTTTCTGTTATGCTTTTAGAATATATTGTTATAAACTTCTGGTGAACTGTTATTTTCCATCCCTTATCTGTTACTACGATGCAGAAAATTGGTCGACAGAGAATATTTATTTTATGAATCTCGTTTTTACAGTGAATCGAGCTCCGAAATTTGGAATGCCCATTAACCAACCGATTTCGACGTGTAAGGTATGATGTATGTCCTCAGAAGCAAGATGTAATATTTGTATGAACTTTTATCTTTTTTTTTTAGGGTTCTAATATGCGAAAATAAGATGAAATCAAAGCACAAATTCAGGGGAAGCGTCCACTGTACATGTACTGACTGTTGAGATTCCAGCTGCAATCGACTCGTCTCTAACCTGTGATTACGCGTTCACAATTCGATCGTAACAATTCGAGCAATCGCATCTCGAAATCGCACGAAAACAGAACCGAAAAACTGCAGAAATTGACACAGAGATATAACGTGGTTCGGCAAACTTTGCCTACATCCACGAACCAACAGAGCCTTCGATTCGATTATCCACCAACTAGAGTTTTACAGAGCTCCAAGTCTACTACCAAATCCTAGTTAACAACTTTCGCTAATTCGCTCTCTAGCAAAAGTTACAAGCTCTCAAAAGTGTCGTCATCAACACTTGAAAACTGGTATTAAAAGAGCTGCTTCAGGTGTTAATTTTGGTCGATCATCCTCAGCCGTTAGATCATTCTTCATCGCATCCTACTGTCTGCACTTTATCAGAGATAACAAAGAAGTCGCTGTACTTAAAGAGTTGCTGCGCAGTCCTGTGGTGAATCTCGTTCGTTGATCTTCATAACCCGCCAGATCTACCGTCTCTCATTTAATCTAACAGGTTTAATCCCAACCATAGGATGACGCGCGCACAGGAATCGATGGCTCTTATTTCTTCGCAGCTTAACACCTGAACTTAGCAGATTTCCTTCAGCTCTTCTTCAGTGATCGACAGGCCTTTTGCCGGCGACTTTCCGGCCAGCTCCGACGAGCTTAGGCGCACCAATTCCCGACACTGACAAACACCATCACAATTTAAATGTTGATAATAATGTAAAAAACAATCACCAGACAGTCAAATTAATGATGTCAACAATTGTGGGTGTCAGCAACAAGAAATACTTAACATCTTCGTCGTCCGACCTCATATCGGGTCGCAAAGGCCCAATACGGCAGCGTTCCTTTACCGTGAGCCTCACTTCCTTGATTCCTCTAAAAGCTTGTTCGCGCATGGCCAAGGCAAGTGCTTCTTCGGCTGCTATAGTCGATACCAATCCGGTAAGTATACAGACCAGACCTACCTCACCCTCTCTCCCTCCGTCTCTCTCTCTCTCTCTGACTGAAATTGGCGGCATAGGAAGATTTTTTTTTTCCAACGGGCGGCATAGGAAGTTGCCAATATAATTCTTGTTCAAGGAAAGATAGATTGGACAACCTAGATACGCGTATGAATTGTCTTCCTTCCAGGAGATACAAAGATCATGTTTTAGTTCTTTCTGAATCCGCTTTTATTGAATATTTGAATTCTCATCAACACAGGTGCGAACCATTTCCTACGTATCCAAGAACATATGAACTGTTTCATGCCAAAGGGCTTCTACTCTGAGCAGCCGAAATGCCAAATGATTGATCTATTTTCCGAGATAGATCGTATACTCCATCCCGAGGTATTATGCTTTTCGCACATCTTTTCGGAGTCAGTATTCACACAGTGGCAGTTAATGATCTAACGACACTCTAAGTGATGTTGCGATTGTTATTTATTCTGGTACTATGCTGTTTGATTAATAATAATAATACGTATATTTAGTGTAGCATATGATTACTTAATGGTTTTGATCCTTGAAATGCAGGGATGGTTGATTCTGCGGGATGCAGCTCAACTAATTGAGTTTGCAAGATCTCCGACGACCCAACTGAAATGGGATGCACGGGTTGTCGAAAATCGAAAGCAACAGTGACGAGAGGCTCCTTATATGCCAAAAACCTTTCTTCAGAAGACAAGCAATCTAGTTCTTACTGATGATTGGATGGAGATAGTATAAATTCACATTCATTTCTCGTATAGAGTGGAAACAAATTTTGAAGAGAAAGGAGTAAAAAAAGAATGCAGTTCGCGTTGCTAGACACAAATGAAAATGCTTATGGAGCCGCAAGGCAGCCATGTCGCACAATAATATAAAGCATTTATACTTGGTGGAATGTGTTGGTCTGTGCTGTTACTCTTCTGTGTTATACCCCCATTATTTTTGCTTAATTATTGATTGTTTTGACGTTTGATGACTGGTAGCATCTAGTCATAATTTTCTAGAAGGGATAATTCGATTTTATGTAGTATGGAAGAATAAACCATTATTTTTGTGCGACATAATTTCAGAGATACATGTTCTTTTTGGTAAATTTTTACACATAGGTACCCATGTCAGAAAATTTTACAGATAGGTATCCGATTTAATTTGTATCAGTTTCTTTAGTCATATCGTACCTTCCTGTGTGTATATTGCGTATCATAACACGTTGATATATGATACCTAAATATAGCATACGTCGTACTTCCGGCATACATGTGTGTTACATAGGGCGTACCTAAATATATCATATATCGTACCATTTTCTATTATATAGAGTACCCAAATGTGTTGATATAGGGTACCCAAATGTGTTGTATGGTGTACTTTCGGGGATCGGGTACCTATGTGCAAAAAATTTATTCTGTTAAGTACCTACATATAAAAAAATCCTGACAGGGTACTAAATTACAAGTTTTTATCCAAATAGGTACTTATGTGTAAAGACCTCGTTCTTTTTCTTATATTTTTAATTTGAAAATTGAAGTCGTACTCGACTCATACGTACTAAATATAGTAAAATTTCTATAAATTAATAAACTCTCTAAAATAACAAAATCTTCCGATCTCGACTTGGGCCTTGTATAAAATCATAGAATTCGATAAGATAATAATATAATAATTTTTTGGAAAATCCATTTTTTTCTTTTTGTTAATATAATCTTCCCACTCACCCCACATTCTCATTTTCCCTTTTTTCTTTTGGTTCTTCCCCGTCTTCTTCCTCTTGCTATGGAAACGCATGGTTCGGGCTTTGGCTCTTCCTTCGGGGAACTCGGCCTCGTCTGGCCTCATCTTCTTGATCCCTCTGGTCGACCTACTCGAGCAGCTCGCCCTTTCTCGAGTTTGACTGTCTCAATTGGATCTTCTACTGTTGGATCAACCTACCCCGATCTCACCTCGTGTTTCTCGGCCAATCACCTCGGCCAGACCTCTCCGCTTCCCCACCAACCTGCTCGGGCCTCAATCCTATTCCTTCCCGAGGCGTATGTCTCCCTTCCGTTGACCCCTCCGTGTTCTTTTCCGGCTCTTTGACTCGCGAGTTATTTTACCGTTGACCGTAAATCCCAATATTGTTGATAATGAAAGCGGATACGAGGCAGATGGATGATAAATCTATCGATTGTCTACTTCTTAGGCTTTCCTTGTTTCCAGCTTTAAACGTTTTCAGTTAAGAGAAAAAAAACAAACAGAAAATTTATGCTTTGTTCTTTTATGTTCTTGTTTCTTCAATAAAGAGGGCACCGTTAAAATCCAGACATCAGTTTCATCACTCGTTACAATACAAAAAATACGGATCTAAAGATTTATCGGTCCACACTGTGTTAAATATCAGGATTTGGTTCAATGCAAGCAACGATTTTGTCAACTTGGATCCACCCAACCGCGAACAAATTCTGCTTAAACTTATGCAGGAGCTCATCTGAACATAGCCAACGGTTTTAAATGCCTGGAATTCCGTCAGTTTCAATGCATATTCTAACAGCAGTTTCTGATAGGACCCGTTTTACTGGAGAAAGAAAGAACTGTACCAAAGCGAGCGAACCCAGAAATTGTGGGACAAAAATGACTGGATTATCTCAAAGCTCTGGCTAATAATTTTAGTGTATGCCCCCAGAATATAGCCAGCAGATAATATATCTGAAGCCGAATGAAGAGGCAGCGGTGATTTCAAGTATAAATCAAAGATCCATCCAAGGAAAGAAGAAGGATGCGAGATTTATAGCCAAGCCTCCACGGGTAGGGTTTTGTTTTACTCCTCGGCTTCCCTTATTTTAGGCCCAGCCCATCAAGGGGTAACTTGTGGTTCCATTTATTATGCAACGAAACGGTTCTAACCATCCCTCCCTTCATTCCCCCCTTTTCTTCCTCCCACCCTCCCCGTCTCTCTCTCTTTGGCCTTCCTCCTTCCCCAACCTCCGCCAGAGGTTGAGGGAGCTCGATTTGTTCTTTTTATTTTTTATTTTTACGCTTCTTATAAAAAAAAAAAAACCAACTATCGCCCGCCATCCTCCTTGCCGGACTCCCAGCCGCTCGCCTCCGTCGATAGACCTTCGCCGCCCGCCCACCTCCGCCGGCCATGCCGCTTCCGCCGCACCGCAGCCTACTCGCCATACCGCCTACTGCCACAGCTCATAACCTCCCACAACGTCCACTCGTGAGTCTCCCGCGTGGAGCTTGTTTCTCCCGGTCATTGGATCGGGAGCTCTTTTCTCCTTCTGTGGAGTCTTTTCTCCCCTTGTGGGAGCCCCTTCCGATGAAGACGAGAGATGCAATAGTTGGACAAAGAAAGTGTAGAGTATTATAGATTTGGCTTAATAGCCTTTTTGTGGTAGGTTCTATAGCTCTTTGGTCCAAATTTGAGGTTTTCTTGTTTTCTGTTGGCTTTATCACTTTTGTTGTGTGTGTGCTCTCATGTGAGCATTTATTCTCTACCGGATAATGATGTCACCGGAGAGATCCTTTGAGCTATTTAGTCCATGTACTTTTGTTTATCAATGCAAGCTATCGTTTCGAAAAAAAAAAAGGAAACGGTTCTAACCATAGCTATACTATGAAGAATGAGATGCTTGGATTGAAATCAGAAATATGTAACTACAGTTGTTAAATTCTCTGCTATATGACTGATCGATAATTCCGCGCCTGTAGATAGTATTCTTATGTGAAAATTGTTCGATAGTTTGCTGGAGAATTTGATTTCAAGAAATGGGAAGAATAAAAATATATATTTATACTGAGTTACAGAAAAAAAAAGGCGCTGAATTGACTCAGAGCAGTAACATAATAACAACAGGGGAACTCTTTTTCTAAATAATTATGTACAGTACAGAACACCGCAAAATGACATGCGTATCCTTGCTCCATCGGATCAACGATCCCTAGTCTTTTTCTTCTCTGACGGCTGAGAAACTGGCTCCCGAGAAAAGGCACTCTTTCTTCCACGGCGGTTTGTACGATTGCGTTTCATCGAGTAATTTGTATGATGTACATTAATAATTTCTCTTGGAATTTCAGGTCGGGAAGTCTTCGAGTGGGACCAAACACTGGAAGAGGTGAATATGTACATAAAACTTCCGCCGAACGTTCCGAATAAGCTCTGTTTCTGCAAGATTGATTCTACTCATGTTGAAATTGGAATTAGGGGCAACCCTCCTTACAAAAATGTACTAATTGAAATTGATTCTACTCAAGTATGAGAGTATAAAATGTTATTGATATTCTCGTGATACTGCAGCACGAACTGATGTTTCCGGTGAAGACTGATTCGTCGTTTTGGACTCTAGGTGCTTTTTCTCGTGCAGTAAATTAATTGATTCCTTTATATTTTTTGCACATCGTGACAATTCATCGGTTGATTCTGATTGGGTGATGACTTGCCAAGGTAAATTAGGTGTTGGGGTGTTCGTTGTGTAGGTGTTAGTATCATAGTCTGTTGTGCATCAGACCATGGTGCACCAGTTTATAGAGGAGCAAACTGTGGTTCATATACTAATGCATGTGCCTCAATGTTGCAGAGGATGAAATAATGTACATAAGCTTGCAGAAACGAGAAAAATGTCAGACGTGGTTGTCGCCTATAGTTGGTCAAGGCCAGTTGGGTCCATATGCAACGGACCTCGAGCACAAGCGACTCATGCTTCATAGATTCCAAGAGGAGGTTCATTCTTGTGATTCTTCCGTAATATTTACGTTTGAAAGGAACTGTTAAAAAAGTTTCTTTAGCAAAGTAAGTGTACAAAACGTAGCCAGTGATACCCCTATGTATTCAATCGCCCAATGCAGTGCAATCCCTGAGTGACAATTAATGATGAAATAAGACCTCAATGAGCCTTTAGGTTTAGACATTATTGTACTTTTTATGAAATTTTGGTTGCTTCTATGCATGATTTCGTGAGGTATGGATGTTGGCAGAGCTGGGTTGCAGAGAAATTTGTTTTTGTTTATGCGCTTACTTGTGCGTCTACTTGTTTGTCATGTCTTGGTTGATACTTTGCAGAATCCCGGTTTTGACTTCTCACAGGCACAGTTCTCTGGAAATTGCCCTGATCCGAGGACCTTCATAGGTGGGATAGGGGCGGATTGAGAGAGAGATGCATAATCTCTGAGTCGAGATGAATGTCTCCGACGTGATAATAATAATGATGATTATTATAATAATTATTAGTCGTATTTGAATATTGGAATCTGCTCCAGTACATGAACTTGAACATCATCAGATGTGATAAATAACCCTTTTATTTCACTTGATGCAGCCACAGTAGAATTTTTTATTCACGGGACAGTGGGCATTTTATTTCCGTTGTGTACTGGAACATATATGATTATATAAGATGTACCATACCTCTTTTGAGTGTTGATTTTATTTATCAAATATATGAAATTGACATACATAAGATGAATATTGCATGCCTCCGGCAATGTTTGTATCACTACGATCAACATATGGGTTTTGTGGCTGAGATCATCACAAAAGACCTGTTTCTGGTGCATGCAAAATCTACTAGCCCGCATATTGTGCACAGTTCTTCAAGTTCTGCCTCAGATAAGAACACAAAACTTCCCGACGCTTGAGCAAACCCCTGCATAGATTTACATATACAAAAAAAAAGCCCTTGATTGCCTATTATGGACTGATTTGATCTCACATCATAGTGTGCATACCTGGCGTATAGCTTTGCGGAGGGGAAGATATTTGAGGAGTCCATCTAAAATATAAGTTGTTGCAACAAATACCCCTCCAGGCTTCAAAATTCGACTCACTTCTGCAACCTGTTGAAATATAACATGGATGCAAATTTGTAATAACGTGCAACAAAACGATACAAATGAATACGTTCAGCTTACCGCAGTTGATGGTGAAGGCCAACAGTGCAGAGCAGCACCAGCATGAACTGCATCTACCGTATTGGAAGCAAATGGAAGCCTTGAGATATCGGCCCTTACCAGGATCACGTTCCTGGAAAATTATATATATAAGGAAATTTATCATCCATGATACATCGATGATTTAAACGTACTCACTCATCTGGAAAGTTATCCTCATGCTTAATGAAATCATAAGATTGTTGCAGCATTGTCTCAGAGAAGTCCAGAGCAACGACAAGGGAAAATAGCCCGCTTTTGGCAAAGAGTCTGCTAAACATTCCACTACCACAACTTGCATCGATGATGCTTCCCCCTGAGATTTGCTGGAGGCGATTCTTCATCATCTCAAACTGTTGCAGCAGTATCAGTTATACATCGCATGTGCCATTGTCTAACTGCGAACTTGAACTAACTAACTGTACCTCCTTTTCCGGCCCTGGAAAACCTCCCCAGATTGTAAAACTTTGGCGCCACCCTCTCTCATAAAGATACGATATCAACGGAAATCTGCATAATTTATCAGCGTGTATTCAGAACCGTTTGGTTTGGTCATTGAAGGAAGATTAGGTCCATCCCACCCACCCCCACAATGTACCTGTATCTCTACTTGATGATCAGTGATTGATAAAAGGAAATTACAATATAAACAGGCCATCATTCTTGAGTACACTATTATGATTTCAGACTGAAGGACTCCTCTAATAATTGGTTCACCTAAATAGCTCAGTTGAGGCCGCCACAGTGTCACCATAAACCTTTCCGCCACCATCAATCGTAAGGTCAATGTATGATTCCCTGCCCGAGTACGACTTTCTGCAGGTTTTACACTGAAAACTTGACTGAGGGATAGATTTCCTGTTTGTAGCAGCATCCAAAAAGATTAGGCAGTATACTTATAGCTTGTGTCTTGCAAAACCATTAAACTAGCTTCTGCCAAATCGCTTACAGAGATAAAAGTGGCTCGCAGTTCCAAATAAGCCTGTCGTAGCAAATAGGACAAGCCAACAAATTCTTGCGAATCTCGAGCTTGGCGACATCAATAGCAGGACCCTGTGATTAACTGAAGTTCAGAGGCGTGCTATATGACATAACATACACATACTCGCTGTAGGTTCATAAGTGTATCCTAGGTTGTCCAAACTATCTTTCCTTGAACAAGAATTATATTGGCAACTTTCTATGCCGCCAATTTCAGTCAGAGAGGGAGAGAGAGAGAGAGGGGGTGAGGTAGGTCTGTATACTTACCGGATTGGTATCGACTATAGCAGTCGAAGAAGCACCTGCCTTGGCCATGCGCCAACAACCTTTTAGAGGAATCAAGGAAGTGAGGCTCACAGTAAAGGAACGCTGCCGTACTGGGCCTTTGCGACCCGATATGAGGTTGGACGACGAAGATGTTAAGTATTTCTTGTTGCTGACACCCACAATTGTTGACATCGTTAATTTGACTGTCGGGTGATTGTTTTCCACATTATTATCAACAATTAAATTGTGATGGTGTTTGTCAGTACATGTACAGTGGACGCTTCCCCTGAATTTCTGCTTTTGGGAGGGTGAAATGTGTCGTGTTTGTTTAGATTAGATATTCCTGGAATTTAGGCATGCAAAGAACATGAAACCACTACTCAATTTAGTTACTATTCTACTGTATAATTTCCAACCAGGCACGAACTAGTTGGGTTAACTGAATCTGACTGGTTTTATATGTATAGGTTAGTCATGCTCAAGTTCGTCCAATGTGTTGTTGGACCCAATAAAAGAAAATAAAATGTGGGAGTATTAGATTTATATGGGCTCGCGCTCACCTCTTTAGTCCATATGATTTCAGTTGACGGGTAATTGCGAAACTAATTGCCCTGACCTTGATATACGGGTTCGTCCGCTCACGTCTTATGTGGCACTTGTTATGTGGTCTTGACATACTCCACGTGAACTTGCACATGAGCATTATATGTGTCGACTATGACGCCTAAGTGTGTTGATTAATGTCACATCACATTTGATGTTGAAACGGCATGCTGATTTGGCACGAATCGGTGCCAAATGCATGTGATCATATAAAGTGCTCAGATAAGGTAAGCAGCATATCATTCATTATATATATATATTGAATATAATAAAGAACATTAATGAAATTCATTACTATGAAAAGTCGGCACCATTGTTATTTTAAATTTACTCAACTGCGACGTCCATGTTTAGTTTAGTGAGAAAGATACCATCATGAACTATTAAAATCAAACACGTAGTACGTTGATGGATTTGGCATAATTTTATTGGTATATAATTAGCTTACTTGTCTCACTGGATATGCATAATGCAAAGCATTGACCGACTTTATCGCTTGGGATATTCGAGATATTACGACACGTCATCATCACACGTCTTGTGAAAGATTAAACAACACTTCAAATATAACACGTCTTATTAAAGATTCATTTATCATTTTAAGGAAAGGAAAAAACTTTTTTTTTGTGGACATACGCCCATTTCTTTATTTTGTTCCATTTCTTGCTTTTTCCTCTCTACCCCACCGACCAAACTAACAAAGAAATTTGAGTTGGTTAATCAGCAGTTAGCATCAGGCTTGCAATTTGGTAGCAAAACTCAGAATCCAAGTGGTCGCTCTATACACCGTAGATTCTTGCAATTGTTAATGACGGTACACGTATGTTGTATTGGCATGGATACCGGGCCGGATAAGTTAATTTTAAGGTTATTACATCTCACCACATCAACATCAATCATTGATTAGGAGGTTATGGGCATGGCCTACTGCATTACATTTTTGTGATTAGTTGAGGAATTAGTAGATAGCATCCGGGAATCGTGTTGAAATAGACATTTACCCAGAAATTATTATGAGCACGTAAACGATGGTCGATCAAATTGGTAATGATCGATCTTTATTATTTCCTAAATTAAGAAACGCAAGCGTACAATCTATGCATGGATGTATGCATGCATGCATGTATGTATATTCAAGCAATAATGAACACTGGACTGCCTGCGTCTTTGTTCGAAGAAGACTACCCTTATATTTTCCAGGCCGCTCAGAGATTGCCTTTCGTAAAATTTGTAGATATTAAGCCGAGCTGTTCATAATGATAGGATGTTGAATGCCATGATGCATACGTTAGATGTAGATTTTGTTAAATTTCTATTAAGAAAATCGATTACTACAAAATATTTTAGATAACTGCGTCCACCAAACATGTAAGCATACCTGATAAATTCTGTGAAATGAAAACAACACCTGGACTATTATAGTAGTTAAAAGAAATTTCTAGCGCACTATATAATTAATATATACCCCCACTTTCGTCAGTGGCGACTGTGCGTGCAATATATACACACACATCAATCATACAGTACAATCTAGCTATATATAGGTGTGCCATCCCCACGGTCTCTTTACACTAGCGGCATAACGTTGATTTGCAGAAAGAGTGTCAAACAAAACAAATTTTGGACATATAGTACTTGGTGAACACCTTTGTCCGTCGTTAATAAAAAGATTAATCATCGTCTCTAGTCTAAGAGCACTGCGCTTGTAGTCATATAAATAAATAAGCACAAGTAGTTTCTCTAAAAAAAAAAGATTATTTGATATCGACCGAGGATGGGGGTATCTGGCACACTAGAGTACATATCTGAAGTACTTAGCAGCAGCAAGAAGAAGAAGAAGAAGCAGTTGAACACCGTCTCTGTGAAGATCAGAATGGACTGTGAAGGCTGTGCGCTAAAAGTCAAGAAAGCACTCTCTAGGGTCAAAGGTACGCTTTTTTTTTTTTTAAATATTTAATCATGGTTTGTTTCTTTTCTTCATCTCGGACGATCGAGGATCAATTAAAATTTAATATTCATATGTTTTCAGGAGCGAAGTCTGTGGACATTGATATGAAACAGCAGAAGGCAACTGTTCATGGATTTGTGGATGCTAAGGAAGTTTTAAAAGCGGGAAAGTCGACGGGTAAGAAGTGCGAGCCGTGGCCATACGTTCCGTTCACCACGGTGGCTCATCCTTATGTCGCAGGTGTTTACGACAAAAAAGCGCCACCCAATACTGTGCGAAAGACCGATGATCCTGCAGTTGTCGCTCTAAATCCCGTCGAGGAACAACTTGTACTCATGTTCAATGATGAAAACCCAAATGCTTGCTCCATCATGTAAATTTAAATGAGTGTTTTTTAATCCATCATCGAGTGTTTTTGTCCTTTTCTAACCCGTTTTATTAAAAATGATTCTTATAATTATCGAATCATAAAATAAGGAATAAAATGTGTGTATTTATTTTTATCGTACTAAATCATATGAAATTATATGGGGTGTTTTAATCCATCATCCTTGTGTCAAAGGATTTAATGAAGGAACAGCGCCGCTTAGCAACCAACTCAAATCATAATAAATCGTCAAATATGATGCTCCCGAGAAATACGACAAGCAGTTGTTTCAAATTCTATAATTTGTTATCTGCTAAATAAACACTTTTTGAGGAATTAATTATGCCGTGTGCTGTCGGCAATCAATATATATACTGGATTACTATTCACCGCTCTTTTTTTTCCCAGGACTGTACCTTATGATATTTAAATTAATTGAAATAGGAAAAATTAACGTGTATACAAAATTCTGGTACGAAATACTAAAAATATTTTTGCCGAAACTGTTCCGGCCGATCGGAATTTTCGGTCGGCACATAGCCGGCCGAATTTGTTTTTCGGCTACGCCTTGTGCCGGCCGTGCCGATCAGCCGTGCCGTGCGCCGACCGTAAATTTCGTTCGATCGGGACTTTTTTCAACGATTCCGACCTGTATTTGATAATTAATTTACGTACGAACATTTTTACGATAGTTCGTTAGGCCCATGTACTGCAGGGACGAAAATATCGATCGATCGGCCCTAAAATGTTAAATCGAATTTTTTTTTTCCGTTTCGATCCATTGCCGAAGATCGCTCAAATTAGTTTGTGTGTGTAATTTTCAGTATTTCGTACCAGAATTTTGTATACACGTTAGTTTTTTCTTTTTAAATTAATTTAAATATCATAAGGGCAAAATCGTTTTTTACAGTTCTTTAGGGGGCGGTGACTAAGAAAAATGGGGCGGTGAATAGTATTTCTCTATATATACTTTCATCATCCTCCACAATCGTCGTTGACCAGTCAAAGTTATCCCTCTATTCTCCCCTAATTCAGTATCATCCTACAACACTTCGATTCAATCTTATTTCCTTCCCATTTTGTCAGCTCCAAGGCGATCCATACGACTCAATTCGAAAGTTTCGATTCCCTGGCTTCTATGGCATCAGAGCTTTAGATTTTAGCTGCTGGGTTTAATACTTTAGCCAGATGCACAACTTCAGCATGCGTTCTGGGTCAATGTGTTACATCTCGTTGGCATGCCAAAATGCGTTATCATAGAAATGCTTGCTATCTCACTAATAGCTCAGGCATGTTGCTAGATGCTAATCAATACAAGCATTCGATCTGATTCGCTTGGCAGGTTAAACATTATGTGTTGGGATCTATTGTATTTACTACGGTAACCCGATTGCGTATTTGGGATTAGAGGAGATAACAAAAATGGTGTTCTGGGAAGAGTATGTTAGTGATGAAACAATGGGAACGTTTGCACCTCTAGCGGTATACTGGCTACTGGCTGTACACTGGTTTTTATCAGCTTCTGCCCCCTTTAGACAAGTACAGACTGCACATGAAAGCAGAAGAGAATGAGAAAAAGTTGGTGCCACTTGGATCCGTGATCAAAGGCGTTCTTCTTCAGCAATTTTTCCAGACAGTTGTAGCTGAACTGCTAGTCTTGGTGAGATCATCCCTCAGCGCACCATTGATAATCTTGTCTTTAATGATATGCTAATGCGTTAATCCTTATTCCTTGCAGGTAACTTCAAATCCAATTTCTTTCTTCTTCACCGACGATCCGACGCCTTCTCGTCATTCAAATTATACAATTCATTATCGATATCCTGGTCATGGACACGTGGCAGTACTTTGTGATCGATACATGCACCAAAACAACTTTTTGTACAGACATATCAACTCTCAGCATCAGCGACTAGTTGTCACCTATGCCATCGGGCCCTCTACAACCATCCCCTCGAAGGCCTCTTGTCGGACACGTTTGGTGGGGCCATATCTTTCCTAGTCTCAGGAATGACGGCACAAACTGCAATTTTCTTCTTCTGCTTCGCCGTGGTCAAACTGATGATCATTGGGTTGTGGTTACCTGTAACATATTTCATGCAATGTTCCAGAACAACTCAGCTTACCATGATGTTCATCATCAACTCCAAGGTACCAAATTCAACTATTCTCAGCCATTCTTTTCCATCTGGGATAGATTGCTTGGCACCTATATACCATATAGACTAGTTAAGCATCCTGAAGGGGGTCTTGAGGCAAGGTTGATGAAGGACTAGAATCCTCTTTGTGGATGTTATTGTGATAGTATTGTTCGGTTTGTTTGTGGCGCTTGTCAATATACATTCTTATGGTGATAAAAATTGGATAGAGTTTGTAAGCTGACCTAGACTTACAAGTCTCGATGTTCTTTTCTCCATTGTGATCGTTGTTCTGGCATGTATAGCCATATGTTGCTCTCTCTAGCTGGCAGTTCGACTTTCTATGGGGCATTTTATTGTGCCTTTGAATTTTCATGACTCTTATACCATCTTCTTAGATATCAATAGAAATTCAGAATCCTTGGCTGAAAACTTGAGTGTGCATCTGCACTGCTTCAAGAAATGCCATCGCACGCGCACAGGCATTGAGGTGGATCGAGCATGTGTTCTACAAGTGGCACGAAGACATATAGAGAGAGCATGTGATGGCGTTTGTAGGCTTGGCGTCTATGATTGTGTTGTTGAGAGGAAGCAACATGTGGCGGAAAATGGAGGTTGTGTAGGCGATTGTGGAGATGGTTGAAGTTGTAGGCAGTACTGTTGCTCTTTTCAATTTCTAAATCTGATCTTATTCCTTAATGAAGTGTAAAATATGCCTAAGAGGGGGTGAATTAGGCTATAAAAAAAATTGACTTGTTCTTCTTTGAAAAATACTTTTATTTAAGAAGATATTTGCAGAGTATGTTATTTTCCAGAAAGCACTAGTATCAAAGTTATCTCCCTAATCCAGTTTCAGAATATCACGTTATTTTCAGAATTGTTACAAAGATATCACCAAGTTATTAGCACGCGTTTCGGGTTTGTCTCACAGAAAAGTAAATAGTAGAAAGTAAAGTGAGACGAGATTTTTATATAGGTTATATCCCCAACTGGGGTTTAATCCTGTCCTTGGGGTGTGATCTCCCCAAGAATTCCAATCAATCACTAGGTATTACCGGTTCTGGTTACAAAATGATTGACCCTTACACAATCGAAGCACTTTGGAAACTAGACCTCCACCTAGGATGTCGCACGCCAAGTTTCGATCCACGTCGTTAACCCAGGAAACCTATTCCACGACTGGATGCAGCTTGCTACCGAAGGGCCACCGAATCCACCAAATTCATCCCTCCACGTGTGAAAGACTCCAACCGTGCTCCTTTGTGCGTTCAAAGCGTTCGCAGACGCAACACGTCCGAAGACAAGGGTTTAGGATAGGGTGTTCTAACGATCGCTCAAATGGTACAGAATTCGCAAGTGAAAGCTCAACACAAACTATGAATGAAACGCAAATTTCAGCTCAAAACTCTAAGGAATTCGTTTGTTTGTGTGTTCGTTGTATGTCCTTCAACGTGAAGTGTTTTCTTCTATATAGACCCAATAATCGCTTCTACACTTCACAAGGAAAGTTAAGCACGAAAGTATGCAAGAGACAACTCAATTATCACGTGCATTAACTCAAGAAATCATGCCAAGAATAAACCAATTCAGCTCAACGGTCAACATGATTATTTACCATAAATACCACAGTCTTACTTTCCTTCCAATGTGTCTCATTCGTTTGTCAGCACATTCTATATATGGACACAATTAGCATATTACCACATATAATCCCAATCAATTAATCACTTTCCAAATTATAAATCCCAATTCGCATAAGGAAAGATAGATCATGGTTCACTGATTTAAGAGTCACATAATATCGCACTCAACGGATATATAATTGATATTCTTTCCTAAAATAGATCAATCACATGTAAGCACTTAATCAGAATTACAGCATAGTCATTCATATCCGGGTGATCACATCGATATTCTTTCCTAAAATAACTCAATCACGTTTCAGCTCAATCAGAATATCTTTTCAATATATAACATACAATCATTCATATCAGAGTGATCATAGCGATATTCTTTCCTAAAATAACTCAATCACGTTTTCAGTTCACATATCACTCAACATGATATATTTTCCATATATAGCACGTAATGAGATTCCGTTTATACGAAGACGTTCATAACCAGGTGATCACATTAATGTTCCAGTTAAGCATAAGATCACACAAATTCGATTTTCTTAACATTTAAATCACATTCAAGCGCTTAATCGAACATTTTCACATAATTAAACATCATATAACATGCATATCGAGTTTTCTAATTTATACCCCCATTTTACATAATTACTTGGACTAATCAAAACTCTAATCATTTGGAACAAAAAGGTCTACACTTAATGATGCACTTACACGGGAAAAACAACCTCTACAACAAAAAGAAACACAATCGAAAATAAAAGAAGTTGAGCGTCAGTGTCTATGTTTTTTGGAGGTGTTTAAGCGCTTATTACTTATTAGACTTGGACCATGGAGTAAACACGGTATTTTTATTACACGGCTTAATTTGCTATAGAAATCGATGGGCTTTTTTAATTAAATAATTAAAATCAACCATTAATAAAATAAACAGCAAAATGAAAACCATTAATAAAACAGACTCA
This sequence comes from Craterostigma plantagineum, assembly GCA_027422505.1. NCBI lineage: Eukaryota > Viridiplantae > Streptophyta > Magnoliopsida > Lamiales > Linderniaceae > Craterostigma > Craterostigma plantagineum. The sequence goes on along the minus strand of JAPQWV010001133.1, from coordinate 75,048 downwards.
TAAATCAGAATACGAGTTACTAACTCGTATAATTAGAATATGAGTTACTTGTCCACGGTGGGCCAACATGGCATTTCAAATAACTCGTATTCTTACTATACGAGTTACTCTCTTTTTTTGTATTTAACTTATTTTATATTTATTAATTATATAATCCACCAAATCATAAAATCATCGTTATCTCATGTGATTTATATAATAAAAATCAATAAACGCATCTAATGTTTGTTTCGCGACGATTAAAATGATATGCATATCTTATATTTCGAATATCGGAAATATTTAGTTATTTTTATAAACTAGGAATTCTTATCGTTAGTGCAATATCAATCGAAATATATAAATATATCTATTGGATTGAACTATATATTTATTGTGTACCCCTTTTTCAGGAGATGGAGAAACACGTCATCTCCGCAATTTGGAAAAAAAAAAGATAAACACTGTATATATATTAAATGTGTACCCCTTTTCGATTGATATTACCTTAACGATAAGAATTCCTAACTTTATTTCCCGCTATTCGAAAAATATAAGATATGCATATCATTTTAATCGTCGCGAACAAACAATAAATTAGATGCGTTTATTGATTTTTATTATGTAAATTACATGACATAACGATGATTTTATGATTTGGCGGCTTATATTATTAATAAACATAAAATAATTTAAATACAAAAAAAGAGAGTAACTCGTATAATTAGAATACCAGTTACTTGAAATGCCACCTACCGTGGACAAATAACTCGTATTCTAATTATACGAAGTATTTTTACGAAAATGTATGTTGTAGTAATGTTTTTATTTGTTGTTTATTTTATTAATTGTAGTTTTTTTAATTATTTAATTAAAAAAGCCAATTCGATGTGAAATAACAAAAGGTTAATTGTACGATGCTCGAAATAATTGCTTGAATATTGATTTCACTCGTCTTTTGCTTAGACTTTAGAGTAAGTAAACATGTAAAAATCACGCATTTTATGATCTTTTTCCCCATTTGTTAAATTTGCTCAAAAATTTCTTCGGAAAGAGAGACCCAAAAGGAAAATGGTCGAAATTGAAGAAGAATCATCGTCGCCGCCACCATCCGAGTCCACGCCTCTTTTGCAGGAGCGAAGGGCTCAAACGAAGGTTTCTGAAGCCGTGGTCCACGTGTACAGGCAAGGTAAAGGCCCGATCGAAATCTTTAACGCTGCTCTGACCGGTTGGGAGCAGAATCAGCTAGAGATTCGGGACATTTTGGACAGGTTCGGCTTCAAATCAGTCTACGCTTTCTCTCCTGATGGATCGGTTCGGGGCGCTCCAATTAGGTTCAACACCAGGAACGGACGATCGTTGCTGACTTATAATGACGGATCCATTGTTTACTTGGATGGAGAGCCCAAGGTAATTCAACGAGCAGATGACCGCTTTTCTGTATGTAACAATCATATGCTTATTAGAAATCGAGGGTCATCAATTGGGAATAGGATGGGAAGATTCTTATATATATAGTGGATAGAACACCTGATGAGCTGAATGAGATGAGTAGGGTTCCATATGCTTCGGCAATTGGATCTATCATGTACGCCATGATATGCACTCGTCCTGACGTGTCATACGCGCTTAGTGTGACAAGTAGATATCAGGCCACTCCGGGCATAGCACATTGGCGTGCAGTTAAAAATATCCTCAAGTACCTGAAAAGGACTAAGGATATGTTCCTTGTTTATGGTGGTGAACCTGAGCTCGTTGTAAAAGGTTACACTGATGCTAGTTTTCAAACCGACCATGATGATATGAGATCGCAATCAGGATATGTATTTCTGCTCAATGGAGGTGCTGTTAGTTGGAAGAGTTCCAAACAGGAAACAACAGCAGATTCCACTACTGAGGCAGAATACATAGCTGCTTCTGAAGCGGCTAAAGAGGGATGTTGGATAAGAAAGTTCATAACTGAGCTTGGTGTAGTTCCTAGTGTTGATGGCCCAATTGAGTTGTATTGTGACAACAATGGAGCTATTGCTCAAGCGAAAGAGCCTAGGTCACACCAAAGATCCAAACATGTTCTACGTCGTTATCACTTAATACGAGAAATCGTTGATAGAGGTGATGTGAAGGTTTGCAGAGTCGATTCCGCCGGCAACACAGCCGACCCACTGACAAAACCTTTACCTCAAGCCAAACACACTTCTCACAGTGAATCTATGGGTATTAGATACGATGGAAATTGGCTTTGAAATATATGATTATTCTGAGGACCCTTGTTTAGAGCTATATGCATAGAGATGTTTGGTTTTGGCTTTAGATCAAGTGGGAGATTGTTAGTATTGTGATCAAGAAGCCAACATTTATATTGTTGCGTTTTCTTTATTTTCACGAATTGAATGATTTATATCATTTTGTTCCTTGAGTAAATTAATTATATATCTGTGTGATTAAATTGATAACTCTTTATCAAATAGTTTGCAGAATATAACTATCATTTAATCCACACATTAATCTTAAACTGATAATTAGTGTTCCATGCTAAAAATCAAGATTAAGGATAATTTAGAGTAAATATCATTTAATTCAATATGGAATTCTACAATCTAAGTCACCGACTTAAATGACCCATAAATAATTAATTTACTCAAGGAACAAAATGATATAAATCATTCAATTCGTGAAAATAAAGAAAACGCAACAATATAAATGTTGGCTTCTTGATCACAATACTAACACATAAAACCCACTTATAATCTCAACACGGCTGTTCACGTGTGGCATAGCTGGCCTAACACGTTGACATATGAATTGGATGGCGACGAGCGTAAGAATTGCTCTGATACTATATTAGAAATCGAGAGGTCTTTTCTAAAACCTATTGGTAATAGGAGTAAAATGCCTCTTAAATATAATGGATAGAAGAGGTTGAATTATTCGATGTTGCACGAAACTTACTTTTTATAATCTCAACACTTCTTATCACTTTGTTTTTGTACGTTTTTGTGGGATTTGAATTAACCGAATGGGGTTGCACTTGCATCGCATCTAGTTTAAATCTGTTTGTGATGCGTTCAATGCATGAACCCAACTTGGTTTTAGGCAATGTTGCAAAACTCGCTAGGCGTTAGTCGGACGCCCGATAGGGACCTAGCGCCTAGGCAGTCTAAGTGGAGAGTAGGCGGTTTCTAGGCGAAATTTAGTCGGTATACCTATTTTTCATTTACTTTTTATTCTATATATCATTTATACAAATATTAACATGGATGCCACATTTTCGTTATTAATTTTTTGAGGAGGAAAGGCCCTGACGTTAAATTGAAGTTTTTATTAATAATGGGCCTGAAGTTACTTGAAAAATTTATTGCTTAATGGCCCAATTTAATAACCGACCAGCGCTTTACTTCTCTTCTCAATTTGAAGAAGTCTTGCTTGTCCCACGATTGTTTACTGTAAAGAAGCTGGGTAGGTTGCCTATATAACTAGATATCACCTTGACATCTATTCGTATGTGTATGCCACATTTAAAGTCTCTTCTGTTCGAAGGACTAAGTAATTAACTTTTTGTATATAGTAACTTTTTCCAATAATGGAAAAAGAAAAATTTGGCCGATTATTCAGCCGATTACTAGGTTTAATCGGTCGATTAATCGGGTTAATTGGCCGATTAGTCGGTTGGCCGAATAATGAGCCGATTAGGCTATATTCGCCGCGGTGGCTATCCGAGTAGCGCCTAGGCGGCGGCTAGTCGGCCGCCTAGACCGAGTTTTACAACAATGGTTTTAGGTGAATGAGTGAGCTTCTTGATATGACTGATCATTTCCCTGATAAATTGATGCTAGATGTATGGCATAACTTCAAGATCGCTTTTTTACTAATTCAGAGCTAATTAAACTAGATTACGATGCTCTATTATTTCTCGTGATGTATGCAGTATCACTTCATATGCAAAAACCTAGACCGATAGATGTTCAAATGTGCTGGTAAAGTCAATAAGCGTCATGCTCAAATGCAGTTTATCAAGTTTGATTATTGAACAACTGTTCATCTGTTAATTTTTTTACATCTTCTCAGTCTTGCTGATCATTGATGAGCCGCTTATTTTTATTCCAGATTGTATAAAATTCTAGTATGCTTGTTAGATCTGCATTTGGATGTAGAGTTTATTTTTTTGGCTTGGCCACAGATGGAACATAACGCGGGATTATCTGTAGGTTTAGGTATCTCATCTATATAAGCAGTTAAATTTCTCAGAGATTTGGCTCACAAAGGAGTTAATTCTTTTATGGTTCAAAAATTTGCAGGACTCGTTAATCAATCCCATCACAAGAATATTAGTGGGAGTGGCAGTAATTACATGCTTGATTGTATTGGTTATGAAAGAGACTCCTAACTGGGCCAAAAAGTTGAACTTCTCAAGTGGTCGTATTCCGCCATGGGTTTTAGCATGTGCAGTTATTCTTTTCACTCGACTAGCCAAGAGAACAAAGAGCATCGCCGAAAAATTACTTAAAAAATAATCCTTCATACGGGCTTTAATTGATTGCTACAGCTTATGATTCTCCTGAAACTTTTTTTCCCTTTATGTAGAAGTCCATTCCTAATTTTGTCAATTGTTTGAGTTTGACTATACCTTTGTTTCAAGACCAAAGCTTTTCTTGGCAGATTCATATTAATTCGTTAGATTCTACTCGGTACCTGGGGATTATCTAGTATAACTTTCTTTTGACGCTTGAACAAATTCAGTAACAGCAATTCCCCATCTCATATGTGATTGCTTTATGATCTAATTATAAGGCTTACTCGATCGATGTAGGCTACGTATGTGTGAGATCAATATTTATGTTGGCCTCTGCAACGGTAAAATCTTATCTTCCTTCTGAAATCACAATTCGCAATGAGGACGGGACGATCTTTTGACGTCTTTTACCAATTTAAGTTCAATGACTTGCATGATTATTATTATACACAAAGGTTGAAGAGTGGAGGTACAAGTGATCTTTTGACGTCTTTTACCCATTTAAGTTCAGAGGCTTGCATGATTATTATTATACACAAAGGTTGAAGAAAGGATGTACAAGTTTTAATGGGGAAACTGGAATATGAAGTCAAAGCCAAACGTGGTGACTGATTCACAATCAATCAAGGGCGCCGCCCGCGCACTCTTTCTTTCATCTTTTGGGTCATATTTTCGACTCCTAATTTTTTTGTTAGGGAAGAATAGTAAAATAGGTAAGAAAATATATCGGTGATATGCGCAGGCTAATTTCATCATCGTTCTCTGGAACAGCTTGTAATGTAATGCTGTTAAAGTTTCACGACTCCCTTTACTTCAACCAAACTTGTTCGCGTCTTTTATTTTCGTTTTTATTCTTTCTGAGACTGCTTGTTGGCCAAAAGAGGCCGTAAAATATAGGTTCTTGGCTACCTACAAAAGCTCGGGGAAGCTAAATAGATCACATTCACGGTCGTGTCTGATGTATGCATATCTGTGGACTGCTATGTTATAAACAGAATGGACATTCAATTGATTGGCAATAGCTCAAAATTTAATTGAGTTTATCAATTCGATAATATAATAAGAAGGCATGCAATGCAAACTTGTGGTAACCCTAAAAGGTTTAGGTAATCAAAGCACAACACACATACAAACACGACAAAATCGGTCACGTGTGTGTCACGTGATATATTTTGCGGAAAAATCAGATATACTGTCTATAAATTGCACGATTTTAAAACTTATTGTCTCTATAATGCCACATCCTAAATTAGTCCCTATAATGCCACATCCACTAAGGTACGTGACCAAAAAAAAAGGCTTATTATTATTATTTGTATTTTGTAATTCATGAATGATTAATTATTTATCGGCCAAAGAAGTCCCAAGTAGTTCGGTTACTTTACACACAAGTACACAACACAGGCAGTATAGAAAACACTATAACTGCCGTATATTGGCGGTTGGAAGTCTTGGAGTTTTGAGTTCATTTTTGTCTCTCGAAATCTATTTATTCTGTGTATTCATTGTATCAGAATTTTTTCATACAAAACCATGAAGTACCAGTTCATTGCAAGAAGAAACCAAAACCAGAAGCAACAGGTAGTTAAAAGTTTTATTATTATATCTTATATTACTTGTTTGGAATGTACTTATTGACCCAGTAAACGTTGCCATGAATTAGGTGTCTTGGAGGCGCTTGATGGTGCGCAAGCTGCTCAACATTTCGACAGGGAACTATGATTACTCGGCTGATAGCGAGACAGGCTCCGACTCTGACTCTGGAGAAGGTCGATAAACATTATTATTATTATTATTATTGATTTTTTTAATTCCCATTCATAATTTTCAGTTTCATGTTTATGACAGAATTGTGTAACTTGGCAAAGGAGTCGCGGTTTAAGGATGATGATAAGCCCAAAGAACCCCTTGCTGACGATGATTCTATTGGTAATTTTTACTTGCTTCTTTTGTTATTGTCTTCCTCTTTTTGTAGTTTATTTACTTACTTCTTCTTTGGTTAAGACATTATTAATAGCGGGCTATTGAAAAAATGTAATCATCTTAATTCTTTTTCGATATAGCGAACCAGTCTTGGGAATTTTCAGGGCTCATGAGGTACTGTAGTTGCGAATCATTCTGATGGTTCAAGAATGATGCAGCAGCCTCCATTCCAATATATATTATGCCAAGATTCTATCTTTTTTCTTTTTTTTTTTTCGTTTTGTGTGTGTTATGGTGTCTGATGTCTGCTGCTGAGTCTGTCTGGCTACATAATTAATCTATTATGGAATATTTCAAAATATCAGGGACAGAGGCTTTTCCCAGGCTAAGGAGACGAAATCTGAAACTTTCAGAGCTCAGTATTATAAACACCAAGGACATTAGGTTATGTACACAGCCTTGTTAGTACCAGAAGAAAAAAGAAAAAGCAAGGTTGAATCTCATTATGTGTCTGTGGAATTTGTATAGGGTAAGTGCCGGTACATGGAATGTTGGCGGAATAAATCCTCCTGACGAACTTGACCTCAGCGATTGGTTAGATACTGATGATCCCGCCGATCTTTATGTAATTGGGTAGGCTATATCTTCTCCCTCCCTCCCTCTCACACTCACACACTTCAATCCCTTTCTTGATGTAGTGGCAGAGTATATATGTATTCAATTACGAGAAGATCGTCTGCTGCTGACTATATAGGCTTCTGGAGATCATACCCTTGAATGCCGGTAACATCTTTGGCGCTGAAGATAATCGTCCAGTTAGAAAATGGGAAAACATTATTCGCAAAACTCTGAATCAAGGTTCAATCCAACAGCTGAAGATATAGCATGTGATGTTGTGCTTGAATCGAGTGAAGATGAAATCGAAACGGAGGTACCCGAAACAGTTATTAAAAATGATGACCGCGATCAGAAGCATTTTTCTTCTCCTAAGACGACTCGACAGGTTGAACTGCTTGAGGGTAGATAATTCCGAGGAGGAACGTACAGAATCTGTCAAAAACTTCTCCCGAACATTGAGCGGTACTGAAAGGATAGGCTTAAGCTGGCCAGAGAAACCTCTAAATCTGTTGGCTCCACCTAAGTCCTTCATCAGTTTGGCTAAATCTTTCGAAGCTGCTAGGTCGTTCAGATCCTCCTCCACAAATCACATGAGATGTGATGATGACATAGCAGCTGCAGTACTTACTGAGACAGACCTTGATTCTCTGATAAAGAGGAGGAGAAGAAGAAGAAGAAGAAGGGCTCCATACGTCAGGATTATAAGCAAGCAAATGGTTGGTCTGTTTGTGACCATATGGGTTCGAAGACACTTGAGTAAGCACATAGAGAACATAAACGTCTCAACCGTTGGTGTCGGCGTGATGGGTTACATAGGAAACAAGGTCTGTCTCTGTTGAATTATTAAGTTTCTTCAAAATTATATAATATATTTCATAAATGAGTTGGATGCATGTTATACCTAACTCATATAATTATGTCTTTTGATGAGTCATAATATTCTCATTATGATTGTCATGTTGTAATAATGTGTTTGTGTGATGTGTGTTTTATTGTCTTTATGTAATTATTGTGATGTTATATATGTATGTATGATGATGAATGTATGTATGAATGTTTATGTATGTTATGAAATGAAGTTCTAAGACGTATGGTCTTAAGATCTAAAGCATCTCTTCTTCATTCAAGCTTCAACCTATTCAATACATCAAAATTCCAACATGGTATCAGAGCTTTATTCTTGAGGGACTTGTGAGTTAAAAAAAAAAATACCGTAGAAGAAATCGACGAAGATGGCGAGCAACTCTCTAAGCACGGGGCCTCCGGTTTTCAATGGCGAAAACTATCACATATGGGCGATCAAGATGAAGGCATATTTGAAAGCGCTATGCCTATGGAATGTGGTCGAAAATGATGAAGAACCACCGGCCTTACGAGCAAACCCGACGATTGCTCAAATGAAGAAGCACGAAGATGACCTCGCCAAAAAACCAAAAGCTCTCACATGTTTACACTCGGCTCTCTCCGATATGATCTTCACAAGAATCATGACTTGTGAAAATCCAAAAGAAGTTTGGGATAAGTTGAAGGAAGAGTTTGAAGGAAGCGATCGTGTGAAGAGCATCAAACTCTTAACATTAAAAAGAGAGTTTGAAATGTTGAAGATGAAGGATGGAGACTCGGTGAAAGATTACTCTTCCAAGCTTTTAGACCTTGTTAACAAAATAAGGTTGACGGGAGAAGAGTTCAACGATGCAAAGGTGGTGGAAAAAATGATGATAAGCCTACCTTCAAAATTTGAGGCGAAGATATCGGCTATCGAAGAATCATGTGACCTCAAGACTCTATCCGTTGCGGAGCTCATTAGCAAGCTTCAAACTCAAGAGCAACGAGCAAACATGAGAGAAGAAGATACCACCGAAGGAGCTTTTCCAGCCTTTAAAGTGAAGATCAAAGGAAAACAACTAGTAAAAGAAGGCACAAGCCAAGATGAAGGCAATGATGATGAAGATCAAGGTGCTCATAATTACAAATACAAATCAAAGCCGACTCGATCGTGCAAAATATGCTTTCGAAACAACCACGTCGGAAGTGATTGTTGGTACAAGGAAAAAGGCGCAATCCGGTGCAACTATTGTAAGAAAATGGGGCATCTTGAAAGGAATTGTCGGCTTAAAAAACAAGACAACGGTCAACCACAACAAGCCAACGTCTCCGACGATCAAGAAGAGGCAAAAGAATGGCTCTTTATGGCGACTCCCGAAGAGAAAAGTGAGCAAACATGGCTCATTGATAGTGGTTGTACAAGCCACATGTGCAAAGATGAAAAGATGTTTGTGAGCTTGGACAAATCCATCAAGACGAAGGTACGACTAGGAAATGGCAAAGTTATTGAAGCCGAAGGGAAGGGATCGATACCGGTCAAAACAAAACGAGGTACAAAGTATATACCCGAAGTTCTCTTTGTTCCTCATCTAACTCAAAATCTTTTGAGTGTGTCGATAATGATGGAAAAAGGATACTCTCTTTTATTCAAAGACAACGCATGTGTTGTCTATGATCCAAATGATGTGATTTTAGCTAAGGTGGCTATGGTTGGAAAAAGCTTTCCTATGAAGCTCAATGAAATGTGTGAAGATGTTAATTATGTTTCACATGATGGAGACGATTCATCTCTCGACTCGTCTATGGAGTATGAAAAATGTATGTATGTTATGTTGGAAACTTCCTCGCTAAAAGAAGTAACGAAGCATGATGAACGGGAACATGCGATGAAGGAGGAGATGGTGATGGGCGAAAATTTTCAGATTCAACGTTTGGCTCTCAATCCCTTAAAGAAGTCTAAAATGAGGAGGAGCATGCCGAAGCCAAAGCTTGTTGTTCATGATGAAGCCGCTGCAAATGTAGAAACCATCGAAGTCAAGTTTCATGCTATTCGACGAGCTAAAGAGGATGATAAGGTAAAATTTGATCAATGTCGTTCTCACGATAAATATACCGATATGATGATGAAGCCATTGCCAAAGGGAAGGCTCAAACGTCGAAGTGTCGTTTAAGCGCCATGAAGAAACTTAAGGAGGAGTGTTGAATTATTAAGTTTCTTCAAAATTATATAATATATTTCATAAATGAGTTGGATGCATGTTATACCTAACTCATATAATTATGTCTTTTGATGAGTCATAATATTCTCATTATGATTGTCATGTTGTAATAATGTGTTTGTGTGATGTGTGTTTTATTGTCTTTATGTAATTATTGTGATGTTATATATGTATGTATGATGATGAATGTATGTATGAATGTTTATGTATGTTATGAAATGAAGTTCTAAGACGTATGGTCTTAAGATCTAAAGCATCTCTTCTTCATTCAAGCTTCAACCTATTCAATACATCAAAATTCCAACAGTCTCTGTCGCAAGAATATATATATCTATTTGTTGGTGTCAATCTAATCTGAACTAAAGCAGTGATGAGATAACAAATTACTGTTGCTGCTCCTTTGATCATCAGGGATCAATATCGGTTAGCATGTCTATATATCAGACGCTGTTTTGCTTTATTTGCACTCACCTGTCTGCGGGTGAGAAAGATACAGACACAACCAAGAGAAATTCTGACGTCCAAGAAATCCATAGGCGCACTCGTTTCAATTCTCTGGGGCATCCCAGGAAAATCTACGACCATGAGTACGATCATTTACGTATCCCTCTCTCCATTTTCCATATCGGTTGGCTGGTTGGTTGGCATGAGATCAGAGATGATGATAATTTTTGTGCACAGGAGAATTATCTGGTTGGGTGACCTTAACTATCGGATAAATATATCGTACGGGCTGACGAGAGAGCTCATCTCCAAAAACGAATGGTCCAAGTTGATTGAGGGAGTTCAGGTAAGCTTTCATATTCCTATCCGTTTCTTCGAATTTCCTTTGTTGATGACATTTTAATATGCAGCTTTTCAAAGAGCTGAAGAGAGGCCGCGTTTTTTATGGTTGGTCAGAGGGTTCCTTGACCTTTGCTCCAACGTATAAATATGAGATAAATTCTGAATCCTACCACGGAGGAGAAGGTGGTCCTCCTAAGGCTGGAAGGAGAACACCTGCATGGTATAAATATGGTATTTAATATATTTATTGGCACTGATTTCTGAAAAAGAAGAGTTATTAATTACCCTGCTGGCACCAGGTGTGACCGTGTTCTTTCGTTCGGGCGAGGAATGAAGCTGCTCAACTACAAGAGATCCGAGAGTAAGCTGTCAGTCAGACCACCGACCCGTGGCTGCTTCTTACATGGTGGAAGTCGAAGTGTTTTCTCACAGGAAATTGCAAAAGGCACTCGCATTTACAGATGCAGAAGTCGATATTATACAAGACTCTCTCGACTGAAGAGGGGAGGGAGGAAGTTGGTTTGTGTTTGTCCACTCCGTCTATCTATCTTCAGACATCAATTCTCAATTCAATTCGATTCATAGTACTGACTATTCTTTCTTCTGATTTGCTGTGTGTGTATGCCTGAGTTTGAGTGTTTTACTCTTTACTGAAACGAACCTGAACATGCTTTATATAACTTCTAAACGAAAGTTCCAAGTGTTGCTATTCACATCACACATCTGTCCGTCTCACTGAACTTGCCAATAAGTTTCTGTAACGCTTTGGCAGAACAAACAAAACACCTACTAATGATAACCATTATTGCTGAGCTCATCAATGTCGTGGCTTCTTCCTTCCATTGTCAAAAAAAGTGTGAAAGATATCAATATTAATAAAACAACAACAACACTTGATAGCTAGCTAGACGGTCGAGGGCGAGGTGATCAATAACTACGGGCAGCACTTAAGTTATTATTCTTGTGTCTGGCTTCTTCATGGGTTGTGGTAGGATGATGGCGATGGTAAGGAGAAGCAGGTTGACTAGTAGTTGTATGCCGTTTTCTTCTGCTAGCTGCTGTTGTTATTGAATGATGGATACTACTAATTTGCAGCAAGTCCTCGAGCACTTGTTCCATGTTGGGCCTTCGTTTATGATCATTCTCGATACACCTCAGTATGAGTTGGGCAGTGGCGTATGCTGCTTTTGATGGATATTGACCCATGAGTCTAGGATCCATTAATTTCCTCAACTTCTTTTTGTCGGGTAAATAAGGCCTGGCCCAGTCCACTAGATTGGTCTGTCCGCCTGGCCTGTTAAGATCAAGCACTCGTAGGCCCGTTATTAACTCGAGCAACACCACTCCAAACCCATACACGTCGCTCTTCAAGTAGAGATGGCCTGTAGCCAAGTATTCAGGCGCCGCATATCCATAAGTGCCCACTGCCTTCGTTGATACGTGCGAGTTCCCATCCACAGGCCCTAACTTGGCCAGTCCAAAATCAGATAGCTTCGCATTGAACTCCTATACAATATAATAGAAAAGGCTTATTTTGAAGATAACTTAATGAAAAAGAAGAAAGGAAAAAGGAAAAAAAAAAAAAAAAAGAGTTACGGCGTCTAGCAAAATGTTGGAGGCCTTGAAGTCTCTGAAGATGACAGACTTTTCTGTGGTGTGTAAGAAAGACAGCCCTTGTGCTGCGCCAATTGCTATTTTGATCCTCGTTTCCCATGCTATTGTTTCTGCTGCACCCTCTGAGATAAATCATTATTAAGTTAATATAATCACACACACACACACCACACACAAACTTGAGTGATTGAAGTCATTTAGTTACTTCTAAAGAGGTGGCTTTCCAAGCTTCCTCTTTGCATGTACTCGTACACGAGGAGAAATTGTCTTTCTTCCCAACAATAACCCAACAATTTCACGAGATTCGGGTGGCTAAATTTTCCCAAGAATTTTATTTCTGCCAGCAATAAATATAATGAATAATAGTCGTAGAATTAGTAACCTTGCAAATTTTCCATAAACATGATTGAAAAAATAATATCTTCTATGCTATGCGAGCGATGTGGGAATTTGACCCGAAAAATGTCCAAGTCTGATTGACTATGTTGCACGCTATCTATATTCTCTTCAAAAGCTATTGAAATGACGTGAAAATTGATTATTCTAAAGTATCGATCAATAATTGCAATGCAACGGCATCTCTAAGAATATCTCCCTCTTACGCATTATTTTTAGCATTAAAATAAAAGTCTAAGTCAACACATCAAATTCAGCCTTGCTATTTGAGCGCATTTGTCCCTCCCTATCTGTACATACATACATGCAATGCATAAAACTAATTATTATTATTTTCTTAAAAAGACTAATCATTTTTAAGAGAAAAAACGATTGATTTTATAGGAAGAAGAAAACACCATCGTGATAATGATAAGCAATCCAACTCAATCACTAGCTAGCACGCCATTACTGCTAGAAATAAATAAATATCATTGACCAAAAGTTGGATACAAACAATTCACAACAGCTGTCATCAAATATCAGATTATACGACCATTCAATTTAATCTCTTCTTTTTCAAAGTTTTTGACCGCTTAAGATGCGCAACTATAACACATCCAAAATCAGCACATCCTCGAAAGAATGCATGGTAACTAATCATGTAATGCAATCAATGGGCGACATATTCAGTAATTATTATTAATTTACCTGCCACTCTTTGAGGCCTTGGTCGCTGTCTGGACTTGATCTTTTGACCGCGACGGGCATTCCGACGGCAACCCTCGACGGTGCGAGTGTTTTCTCGTCGACCCAACCTTTGTACACTGTCCCAAATCCACCTTGTCCCAATACACTGTCCGGTCTGAAATTTTTCGTCGCGCTCCTTAGTTCTGACAAAGTGAACATTTTCAAGTTTGGGGTGATGATCTGCCCACATGACGCCGGCGGTGGCTGAGCACCCTTTCCTCCGCCGCGGTCATCCTTCGTCGAACGGTGGTGGCCGTTACCCTTGGTTGGCTGAGCTGCTGCATATAGACAGACATAGAGAAAGGAGTTATGGTCGTTTGTCCTTCTTTGGAATAATTTCAAGAAAATCTACGATCAGATTAGATCTATTCTAAAATAGGGTCTTCACTCTTAGGCCATGCCAATCTCTCAAAGCAATGATTGGTCGCCCACAAATAAGACATATACATACATATTTATATATCTTTACAAGGTGTTACACAAATAATAGCTATCCATCTATGAACTATATATCTTTTCACAAAAATTACCGGAACAATTACCTGGACTTGGGGGTCTCGTATTGATGGGAACATCATCAACTGGAGTAGCCCAGCAGTTACCCATTTTACTTTCTAAATTTCTCTCTTATGTGATTATAACCTATATAAGCAGATACGTGAGTGCGTGTAAATTGATGATGAGGATAGCTAAAGTCAACAAGATTGAGATGGGATTTTTCTGGGAAGAAGAGGGGAAACAGCTAAGGAATTAGTAGGGGTGTTTTGCAACGAGGAAATGACCAACTATAATATATAATATATATATATTATTTTTCTATTTATTATATAATATAGATTGGAACATACAAAATTCCTTGTGTGGGGCTGGTTTAGTTGTGCTCTCATTTTCGATTCCATGACTTCCCATTCAGGACTACTGAAAAAGAAAAGCAAATATGTATGTGAATGTGATATATAATATATATATATATATATATATATATACTATAACCTTGGAAACACGAAAAAAAACGAGTCTCTGTTATTTTTCATTTTATCAGACAAACAGTGGATCAAGTTCACAGCTTTAGAACTGAATTATTATATCATCAAGCATCTATTACTTAACTATGCGTGTGAACTAAACAAGGTTTGCTAAAGAACATGAGGAAGTACGAGAGAAAATGCACACCTTTTAGTCAAGAAGCAGAATATATAAAAAAAAAATGATAATTATTGGCCGGATAAAAGTAGAGATGCAACAAATGGTAGTGGGCTTCAAAGTCTAATTAATTAATTAGCTCCTTCCAATCACCATTTTATGAGCAATTGACTTTGATTTCCACTTAACTATCTATATATAATGCTGCTGCTGAATTCCAGATCTACAACATCGTCCGTCGGATCAATTCCATCCATTCATCCGCATAAATAATTTTATATAATGATGATAGATATGAAAAATAACCTTTTCCTTTTTGACCCATTCCATTATTTCGTCGAACATTTATCTTTTCAGCTTGATCTTTACTAATAATATAAATAGGATCGATGTCAATAATGTCATAACTCATACGACCCAGTCAGTCCTCTCGCTTGTTAATAATCCCACGAATGATAAATCATGCGTGCCATGCAGACATGATTTAGATGGAAAGATTCGAATCTAATTTTAATTACTCTCGGTTTATTAGATCATCGTACTCGCTTTTCTTGGACCGAGTCTGTCGCGACTATTTATTTTATAGCATCTAAATGATTAATAATACACTACACGCACCCAACATAATGGATGTATTATATATCTGAGAAGTTCTCAACTAAAAGATACTTCATTTTCATGGATTAAAACTAGATATCAGCTGGTATTTATATGCTCGTAATATAATCGTCAACCAATCCAACTACAAACAACAACTACTAGTAGTACAACTACTGGGTAAATGCATTACCTATAGCTGTTTTTTTTTTTTGTATTCTATTTGTCGGAGAGAGTGTTCTGTGATTAAGTGCTGGGAGTTGACGAGGACGTCTGTGATCTTTTCCTTATTGTTCCTCTTCTAGACTCGTTCAACTCGGAAACTATGTACTCCAGCGCCAGGACAATGTCGCTTGCGAGGGGTCGAAAACTGGCTTGTTCTTGCAGGCACATACTGGTAATTGCAATGGCATGATGAAGGCTCTTGACAGAAAATCGCCCTTGTAGGAGAGGATCCACAATTTCCACGTACTTTTTGCGCTCTTTAAGGAAAGGACGAGACTGCATATGCATGCAACACAAGAAAATAACTTTGCTTTGCTTGGTTGGTTTTTGATCATTCAACAGATGGAGGTATTAAAAAAAGATCAGTGACTGACCCATGCAACTAGATTCTGCTCTCCTAGGTTTCTAGTGGAGTCTATTGCCATTCGGCCCGTGATAAGCTCCAAGAGAACCACCCCGAAGCTGTATATGTCGGATTTGAGAGTGAGTTTTCCGCTCATTGCGTATTCGGGAGCGCAGTATCCATACGTCCCCATAACACGGGTGGAGACGTGCGTCTTGTCACCCACGGGTCCCAATTTTGCAAGTCCGAAATCAGACAGCTTAACGTTGAAGTTGTTGTCCAGCAGTATGTTTGAAGATTTAAGATCACGGTATATGACGGGCGGGTCTGCCGTGCAATGAAGGAACTCGAGCCCGCGGGCTGCACCCAATGCTATCTTCATTCTCGTCCGCCAGCTCACCACCTCCTGACCTGGCTCTAGATCTAATTAATATACACCAACATTTAAAAAGGAGGATTATATATAAATTGTACTGTAATGAAATGTTAGTTATGATTGGAAAGGAAAAATGAGCTGGGTATAATATATATATATATATATTACCAAAAAGATGATTCTCCAAGCTGCCCATAGGCATGAACTCGTAAACCAACAACCTCTGATCACCATCGGCACAGTAGCCGATAAGGTTGACAAGGTTTGGGTGGTGAAGCAAGCTTAGAACAAGAACTTCAATCACGAACTCTTGATTCCCTTGAAGACCTTCAAGATTCAATTGCTTCACCGCAACAACCTGCGCAACGAATAATTTTTTATTATATAGTTAGTTAGCAATTAAGAAAATTTGATACTCCTCAATGTACTATACAACAAAAGCTCACTGTGCCAGATGACAGCCTGCCTTTGTAAACGCTACCGAAACCGCCTTCCCCGATTAGATTAGCTTCTCTGAAGTTCTGCGTTGCCAATGCAAGTTCCTCCATGGTGAATTTACGCGCAGCTAACACATTTCCTTGCTTATTTTTCTCATCTTCCATTCTCACAGAGTTTGCTTTCATATCAGCCTCATCTATACAACACACAGATCGTACATCCATAGTATATATATTTTATACATGATGATGATGATGATGATGATGATGATGCAATCAAAAGACACACATTGTCCTGGAACCATGCGAACAATCGATATTCGATAAAAATGAAAATTAATTATGATCCACATTGTCCTACATATATATATACCTGATGAGGAATCAATAAGGGGTGGTCTTGGATCCATGTCTTTATTCTCATAATCCCGAGGGCTCATGCAGGAGAAACAGCTCATCTCATTCATTACCCTCTCCTTTGCAGAAAACAAGAAAAAAACACCAAAAAGCCTATCCTATTTTATCTATGTAGGGATCGAGAAGATTGGTAAAAACCACCAACACTCAAATCAAATCAAATTCAAAACCCATCAGAGAGTCAACAAGCCACCTGCAGATAATAATAATAAGACCAGCAGATAAGATCTAACAAGAATTCGAATAAATTAATTTAATACGAGAGAGGGGAAATTAGCAACACATGTATTCTCCCTCCCTCAGAGAACAGCAATGTCAGACAGCTGATAATGTTGGCATTGATTTTTCCACAACCACGTTTTACAACACACAATAGGAAAAACGTTTACTAAAAACAAAAGTTTCCAGCTGGTAATATCTATACTACCTATACTATTATATAAAGAGTTTAGGGTGGCTATAAACTGACAAATTTGGTCGGTCAATTTAATACTGATTATTTACAATTTTACTCTTAATTGTTCAATTTCAATTGTATCCTTGATGTTTTCATTTATTACAAATTTATCCCAAGTTAGTTTTCTTTGTTTAAATTACTTTATTAATGATATGAAATGTTCGAAGTATAAAAAAATTTAAAATTTTCGAAAACACAGTGAGTGTACTACACATACTATTATACACTCTGTGCGGGCAAGTTCAATCTCTGTTAACGGTAATTGATCAATTTATTATTTTCCTTTATAATAATAAGATTTTTTTTCTTGATTTGGTTTATGTTGGTTGAAAGTTGGGAATTAAGAAACGCTTCGCGGGAGCTGGGAATACTGATAAGTTGAAGCGCTTTTGGTGGATCTGAAATCTATTAGCCCAACCCAACATCACTTGTTGTTCTTTGGGCTACCTTATTATGCTCAGAGGCCATTTGGGCCCATCGTCCTCTGACGTAGGACGACGCATTTTGCTACATTTTTCAAATACAATTTATGATTTCGTTTAAATGTAGGTTAGGGAAGGAAATAGCAGGGTCTGGGGCAAGTGTACAAATTGGTTTAGATAAGGGCTCAATCTGCAAACCACGCTGCCATCTCCTCTTTCTGCTGCAGAGAAAGCATCTGAAATATAATCGTCGTCTGATTGGTAAGTTGAATTTTCTCTTTTATTGCACGCCCCAATCTGATAATTTCGGTTTCGGATCCGCTATCCAGCATATGCGTTATCCAAATACTGTCTATTTTGCTAAATCTCACACTAACATTGTTGACGCCCGGATGATCTGGTGATTGCGATCTGGCTCAGGAAGTGGTATGGCCGGCTCAGGGAATGTAAACATGGAACAGTTCGAAACATATTTCCAAAGAGCTGATTTGGATCGGGACGGTAGGATCAGTGGAGTTGAAGCTGTAGCTTTCTTGCAAGGATCCAATTTACCCAAACAAGTCCTTGCGCAGGTATTTACTAAATGTTTTTATTAGTTTGGGGGTTCTGGGTTGTTTGTCTTCGGTGAATGGAGTATATTGAGCTGATATGGGGTTATGTGTAGTTTTTTTTTTTTTTTTTTTTTTTTTTTTTTTTTTTTTTTCTGTCTTCTATGTGAGCCGTGTAGTAGTTTTGGCGGAATATAAGATGGGATGAAAACAGAGAAATTTATAAACGTTAAGAAAAATTGCCTGATTATAATTCAAGACTCGTTCTGTCTAAGGAAACTGCACTTGCTGAAATATTAGCATTATGTTACTTGATTTTTCTTTTTCCTTCCTTTCTTTTCCATTTGTGAGGCTTCGCTTTCTCGCACAACAAATTGTGATAATATGGTTTGTCGGAGGTCTCTTCACTTTTCTGATAAGATCTTTTTGTTAGTAAATGCACAATCCAGAAATGAACACAAGTTCTCTCTATGTATGGTCTCCTAAAATTGATACAGTTACTTGGTGATCTTATGGGGAACAAGATCTATCACGCTAAGTTAAAACTTTCATCTTTGACATTGTTGAATCCTAATCCGTTTGTGGACTCTAAATTTGTTGCAACATTTGCAGGTATGGTCCCATGCTGATCAGAATCACACTGGCTACCTCAGCCGTCCTGAATTTTATAATGCTCTTAAGCTTGTGACTGTGGCCCAAAGCAAACGGGAATTGACAACTGATATTGTCAAGGCAGCACTCTATGGTCCTGCTTCAGCTAAAATTCCAGCTCCCCAGATAAACATGCCTGCATCTCAACAAAGACCAGCTACCGCGGCGTCGTCATCACCCCAGATAACTGCGCCGCCATCTGTACAGAACTTCGGATATAGAGGGCAGGCTCCATCAAATATTAGTGCAAACCAACAATTCGGATCTGCTCCATCTGCACTGGGCTCGAATCAGAAAATGCAATATGGAACGACACCTTCACCTTCAGTCATGAGACCACAGTTAAATCAGATCCAACCTCCGAGGGGTCCTAACCAGCAATTTGGACAGGTCCCACAGGCAAGCACAGGTACAAACTGGCGAGCGGGTTTGGTACATCCCTCGAGTGCGGGAATGAATCAACAGCTTGGACAAGCTTCTCCTAGTACAACTATGAATTCCCAATTTATTTCTGCCCAAGGTGACCACACTGCGAGTCCGCCTGTATCAATGCCAACCACTGCTGCTTTACTTCCTTCTATGGCTGCTGGTAGTCCAAGTATTCCCGGTGGAGGTACCTCGGTGGGCCCTAACTTTCCCAACTCCAACACTGATTGGCTTGGTGGAATAGGCAATTCAGTGTCAAGTGGAATGATGGCTCAGGGACCCAATAGAGATATGCCGTCGATTTCTCCGGTGGTCTCAAATCCCCTCGATCAGTTTTCAACTATATCCCCAGCAGTTGCTAAGGATCCAAAAATTTCTGGTGCTTCAGGGTCCACGTCTACTTCAGATTCAGTATTTGGAGGGGACATTTTCTCTAACAACCTTCCCTCGTCTCAGCATGTTTCTTCAGCGCAGCAGCAACATGTGTCTGTTATCTCTTCTGCAACTGTTTCTCCAATTTCTGGTACTTTGCCTTCCGCTAAACCTCATCCATTCCAAGCTCTACAAAGTACGATTATGAAACCATCATCTGTTGTTCAAGCGTCACAGCCTCCTCTGCCGAAACCAAATCAGCAAGCTACAAATCAGGTTACTTCATTATCGTCACCTGGAGTTCCCATGGATATGGGGAGTCCTGCATCCGAGCAATCTCAATTTTCATGGCCAAAAATGACACGTCCTAGCATTCAGAAGTATGCCAAGGTTTTTATGGAAGTAGATACTGATAGAGATGGGAAGATTACTGGTGACCAGGCACGCAACTTGTTCTTAAGTTGGAGACTGCCGAGAGGTATACCATGTTTTCCCATTTTTGCTTTTTTGTTGCCTCTTGCACTTCTTTTTTACATGTGGTATCACGGATTGTCGTCTCTTGAGTTTCTGCAGGTTTGATCCGTTGGTAATTAAATTTTATATTTCCAAACGGGTTTTACGACATTATATTTAATTTGTTGGAGTCTTCTTGGTGATTTAAACTGGAACCTACTTATGGACCCCTTTTAACCAACTTTCACAACTATGCAACCAAATTACATTATCCTTGATCATCTGCCGTCCTGGAGGTCATATTCAAATAAAATTCATTATATCCTTCAGCTGTTTGTAACATTATGCTGTTTCTATTTCGGTGTCTTTTTACAGAGGTTCTAAAGCAGGTGTGGGATTTATCAGATCAAGATGGGGATAGCATGCTTTCGTTGAGGGAGTTTTGCATTTCACTTTATCTAATGGAGCGATACAGGGAGGGAAGACAACTCCCATCCTCCCTTCCTAATAGTGTAATGCTTGATGAAGTGTTGCTCTCTTTAGCAGGACCACCCATCAACTATGTTGGCATGGTTGGAGGGTCCGGCACTGGTAATAGTTGACTTGCTCACGTATGGTATACTCAGCTCTTATATTCCTTCTTTTTTTCATTTTTCTGTTTAATATTTAGGCTTGAGACCACAAGAATTATCTGGAGTCCAGCACAGTCTACCTTCTGGTGTAAGACCCCTGGTACAATCATTTGCTCAACCTGGTGGATCAGAGCAATTAAATCAGCAAAATACAAGATCCCGCCAAACGGATAATGCCCATGCTAACCAACTCAGCAATGGGGAGAATAAGTCTATCACTACCACCATTTTAGATGCCAATGAAAAGGTTTTCCATGTCATTTCTCCCATCTTTATTTAATTGATATGCAATTAATGCATCGGGCAGATTAATGTTTCTCGAAGAATGCCTTCAGATCTTACCGCTATTTCTGGGTTTATCATCTCTTGAAAGATGGTTTATTCTGATAAAATAGTTCGTTAAACGTCAGCGAAAAAATGTCTATAAAAAAAAATTGCGCTCTTTCACTGATTTATTAGGCTAATTTCAGTCAATGTACTGTTCGTATTTTGAACCTATTCTATATTTCATTACCAGTTTGCTGGATGCTTTAATTTATATCATATCACATATCATGTGCTTCTGATCAATAATAGGTTGAAAACAATGAGAAGGTGCTTTTAGATTCCAAGGAAAAACTTGAATTCTATCGAAGCAAGATGCAAGAGCTTGTGAGTGAATATATTATAAACTTTCCCATCTTATATCCGTTGCATATTCTTTCTCTTGCAATTTCGTTTCCTTTGTGATAACATGCCATGCTATGTATGATGTGCCCTTATTCTTCTTTTTCCAAAGGTTCTTTACAAAAGTCGATGTGACAATCGGCTAAATGAAATAACAGAAAGAGCGAGAGCTGACAAGGCTGAGGTAGGAAGTCCAGTGGAAATGCTTGACTTGACCTGTTTATGATTCCTTCGACTTTTGGTTCTCTTGCAATATGACGACTACCTTCTTTTCAGGCCGAGTTGCTGGAGAAGAAGTATCAGGATAAGTATAAGGAAGTTGCAGAGATTCATTCCAAATTGACTATTGAGGAGGCTTCTTTTCGAGAAATTCAGGTTATATGAAATGCATTTCCTCGTACTTTTAATTTGCGTTAGAGAGCTTGAAGTTGGCTGTAATAATTTTTTTGAAAATTAATTACCTGAATAATTAAAAGAGTCCCCAAATAGAAGTTGTTCATAACAACGCAAGATGACTTGTCCACATTTTGATTTGAGCATTGCTTGATGAGCACATGCTTTTTCAGGAGAGAAAGTCGGAGTTGCAACAGGCAATCACCAAAATCGAACAAGGAGGAAGTGCAGATGGTATTCTACAGGTGAGTGTTGCTTCTAGGTTGTGATGCATATAGGTGAATCGGTTACAATGTTCAAAGTTTACAATGTCTAACACGTTGATTTTCTAGGTCCGTGCTGACCGTATCCAATCAGACCTGGAAGAACTATTGAAGGCTTTGAATGATCGGTGCAAGAAACATAACATAGAGATTAAGTCAGCTGCTGTGATTGAGCTTCCCCCTGGTATTACTTCTCCACAATTTCATATTGTCATTGTCCAACGAGATGTGATATTAAAATCATTTTAGTTATATAGAGTTCCAGAACCTCATTGTTTGCCTAACTTTATGTTTTTCTAATTTAGGACTGCAAACACAAAAGTGTGTGTTGATTAGAATGGATCCAACTAATCACCTATTGTGCTCACCTGTCGTACAATAGTTGTTTGAATGCCTAGTGGCCTTAAAGTAAAAAAAAAGGGTCCCTTGGCAGTCATTTTTGCTATATTGTGTATCTTTATCGAACTGGATAATAGCTAGCAAGACCTGCAAATGACTGAATGTTCTATACATTACATCAGTTTTGATAATAATAGATGTATTATGTCGCATATTCTTCATTCTAATGCGAGAATGATCCCTATTTAAGGATGGGTTCCTGGGATTCCGGAAATAGCAGCAATATGGGATGAGGATTGGGACAAGTTTGAGGATGAAGGTAGACATTTTTTAGCCATTTTATTCAATTGTTCTAACCTTGTTTCATTTCGAACTCTCGAATTTGTAGCTCTTTCTAGAAATTTATAAGTTGATGGCATACTAAATTTGTAGATCTTATCTAGACATAAATTAGTTGCTGACATACTATTTTTTGCTCATTCTTCAATAGGGCTCTCTTTTGATGTTGCTGTTCGTGCGAGTACCAAGCCTGCATCAGAACATAGGGAAAATCTGTCTCCTGGTCCTAGCTTTTATCCTTATTCACCGTCAAATGCAGAGAATCCATCTGAAAAAACTTTCAATGCAGTGACCAGTGCTTTTGACTCAGAATCGATATACAGTGCCGAGGAATCTAAGAGTACTCACGGAAGTCCAAGGGGGCAAACAGCGCATGATAGCCCATCTGAAGTGTACTCAGACAAACATGTTTCCAAAAGCTTTGATGGAGATTCAGAAGCCCAAAGGTTTATTCTTTTAATTTCTTTGTCAGCTGTATATTGAATTTGCTGTCATATCGCTGTTGCTTTTGATTGAATAGATGTTGTTTATGATGGTCTGGTTTGCTAGCCATCCTTCTCATGTGGTTCCTTTTTCTATTTTTTCTTGGATCAGGAGAAGCTTTGATGAACCTTCTTGGGGAAATTTTGATGCCAGTGATGATATGGATTCAGTCTGGGGCTTTAGTGCTAAGGCAAGTGATTCCTTTGCATAAGAGCATATTCATGATTTCTTCTACACTTTTGAAAAACCAAAAAAAAAAAAACAGTATTCATTTGTCTTGGTTACACAAGCGCTCTCAAGTAAAGTCCGGAGAAGTCTTGTGCCTTACCATTCCAAACCGCGTTTTTTTTTTCTGCAGGACACTGATCAAGGAAAGTCTGGAGAAAATTACTTCTTCGGGTCCAATGATTTTGGTGCAAGTCCAAGGGGAACCGAATCACCTCAAGCTGATAGTTCGTTCAAGAATAGCCCATTTAGGTTTGAAGAGTCGATTCCTGGGAGCCCACTTTCGAAAGCTGGGACTTCTCCCCCGAGATATAGTGTTGAGTCTAGAGATCCCTTCTTTGATAGTTTTTCAAGGTATGATTCGTTCAGCACACACGGTCATGGCTCATCTCCACGCCGGGAGAACTTATCCAGGTTTGACTCCATTAGCAGCACAAGTGGCTTTGACCGGAGCAGAAAGTTCTCTTTTGACGACTCCGATCCATTTGGTACGAGTGGTCCTTTCAAGGTCTCCAACGATGATTCTCCTAAAAAGGGTTCGGAATGGAACTCCTTCTGATTTGTGACAATCACAGCTCTTCCATAAATGTTGGACAGAAGAAATGCTATAACAAATGATTCCAAGACTAGGTTGTTTTTCTTTTTAGTCAAAAGAGAGTGTCCTTGTCTTTCATTTATATGCTCTGTGGTGGGTTATACATATAGTCTCTATTTCTTTATTCCATAAGCGTGTTGTGGTAAGAAATTATTTGATCCCTTGACATCTCAATGTATGAATGGTTTGTGATTTTGGCTTGAATGGTGATGTTTGATTATTCCAATACAATAACTATCAGATTTTGTCACAAGTGAAAGTAAAGAAAACAGGTTTATAGTAACAGAATACTCTGAAGCCTGATCTGATGATGGTCAACTTGTTGAGAAACCATTGGCAGAAATCTACATTATGAGGTCGTCGACTTCATTCATGCAGTGCTGTAATTTCCCTCCCCTTGTTCAGATTGGGCTTGTTCTTCAGAGGAACGAGATTGATGCTTGTAATTGTGAAGTAAATGAATAGGCGATGAACCGTGGAGGGGAGTCGCATCTCCGATGCTGGATGACGTGTCACTTGCTTTCCTCATTTTGTTTCTTTGCTTTGCAGCATGGTGCCACTTCTTGAGAGCTTTTGCTGTTTGTTCTTCGAAAATTGCTTTCTTCATGTGAGATCCCATCTGATGGTGCCATCCATCCCATACCATACATTAGTTAAGTTAATACGCAATTAATTGCCCGCACCGAAAGAAAAGAAGCAAGGTTGTTTTTTCTTACCTGTGTTACCAGTGTGTAAAGCGGGAATGTGATGTAGCTACACAGTATATGAAGAGCCACTCCAAGTAAAACTCTTATTAGAACTGCGTAGAGCTTCTCGTGAAAACACTCTGTTATTCCAAACTCATACTGTGCAAACAAACTGATCGACACGTGGTGTGTGAATGAAAAGTGCGACAAGTAATAATTAAAACGAATACCTAATTACTATCACCGACGTGCGATAGGCAGTGGACCTATCGTTTGTAGTGCAGTAAAGTGAGTAAACGAGTATCGAACACAAGGAATAAATCAAGTACTAGTAGTGACCTATCGACTCGATATTTAGCCTAAACAAAATACGCAGATTGTTTTATGACTTAACCTAACAGATTACTTCTAACTCAACTAGAGATTCAAATAACACGCTTAAAACTGATACGAAGCTTCAGATAATAAAGATGTGCTCGGGATTCGAATCCCGCTAGGTGTTATCGACTAAGACAATAAAATCGTTCCTACGTGATCTTGACTAGATCGCAGTAATTATCCTACCCGCTCGCGAGTTTGCTGTCGCCCTAAACGCTCGCGGGGATCTAAGATTCAGTAATTACTAACGGCGAGGGTCGAGTATTTGCTTTCGCCCTATACTCGATTCCTATCTTCTACGAACGGCCTAAACGTTATTTAGCTGTCGCCCTAAACGTTTTTCCATACGATTACTTTAACACATAGACATATTAAAGCAACGAAACAAATTCATAGAATGATAAATAGTCAAAACACATAGTCACGATAATTATAAATCTTAACTACGAAACATCCTAGCGTTCATCTAATCCCAAACACAAAGGGGAATTAGCTACGCATAATAGACGGGAAAACAATGAAAGAAATAAGGAATAAAGGCGAAGAATTCATATTCTTGATATCCGGATGATCTGCGATGAAAGCGTCGATGATTCTTCGTTCTTCGTTCAATTGGGCGTGATTTCGTCGATGATCCGTCTCTTGCGCTCCGGGACGCAATTCTGCGTTCTTATGTGCTATTTTTCGTCTCTAGAGGGATTAGGGTTGATCTCTGGTCGATTATGTCCTTTCTGGGTCGAATTTGGGCTTTTTATTGTGAAATTCGACACTGTCACGGCCTGGGACAAGACAGGTCACGGCCGTGACACTCTCTGGGTCGAATTTGGGCTCACTGCCGCTCGTCACGGCCTGGTGCAGCAGTGTCACGGCCGTGACCCCCTCAACAGCTTTGCGGCAGTTTCGTATTTCTCTCGGGTGGAGGGGTAAACGATGTCCGATTGACCTGAAATTTTAACCATAAATAGAAGACTCGCCAATCTTGTTTCTGACCAAAGGGATTTTCAATCCGAGATCTGGATTGAGAGATATGAATTTTCTAATGCTGCTGCTGCTATGGATCACGGCCTGGTGCAAGAAGTGTCACGGCCGTGACCATCTTCAGTCTAACTCTCTGCCAAGTGTCACGGCCAGGTGCACTACGTGTCACGGCCGTGACCTTCACCAGTTTTCATCGTTTTCGCGTCGTTTTGCCTCGTTTTCGCTCCTTTTAGCCCGAAACTTGTCCTAAAGCCTTATAATACCAAAACAAGCACAAATAGGATTAATAAGTGCATAAAATGACTACGAAAACTCTATTATGAGCCAATTAAATACTATGATAAACGTACTACGATACGTTTATCAAACCTCCCCACACTTAAGCATTTGCTTGTCCTCAAGTAAATTAGAAGTCAGAGAAGGCACAAATCAAGATAACGGCACGATTGTTCGCAATTTATCATCAAAGCTAGAAAGCACGAAACAGAATCAAGCGAGCAATCATGGACATCACACTAATGACTTGCACTTGTCGACCTAAACTTCATTCGCACTGCCAATCGAGACTCATACCTCACAGGGATTCGCTCAAAATTACTCAGTGTATAGGCTAACATATAGTGAATCGCTCAATTCGTGCACTAGTCTCACCCCTACCATAAACTTGCAAGTTAATCGCATCTCGACTATTCAAAGTGGCAAGTATAAATTTGAGGGTCTTTTCGGGAAACGAGTCGAATAATCATGAAGCGATAAGCATAAATAATGAACACTTAATCTTAGAGCTAGGACACGTGATCGAAAATTATCAAAGAATACATCATGATCAAACAGACAGTCACACGTCCCAACATAAGACTCGACGTTCTCTCTCCAAAATCCTAGACTTTTCTGCTCGACCCTCTCAACTCAGTTCCCTTTCATTTTCTGCCCTTTCACCTTAGTTACGCTCTACTTTTGTGCACTGCCCTTATTCCCTAAAAACATCAAGGTTCGGCTTTTGTCGCAAAGAATACATCGTCACAGCGAATGCCGTGTACCTAGGGATACTTATTACCAGAACCTATATCTTGCCAAAGGGTTATGGGCAGGCTTATGCAAGGGATCGGGTCATTTCAGAAAACGGTCAAGTAAGGGACGAGTCATTTCACGAATAGCAGAGAAGAACATCAGATCATACACTGAAACAGTAACTCTTAAGTTCGACTTCTGCTCCATTCTAATCAACTCGGGTTCATATAATCTCTAGAGGCTTATTCGGGTCAGTAGCTTTTAGAATTCACGAGGTAAGCAAACAAATAGGCTCAGGCTCAAAGTGGCTAACTAAGGGGCTTAGTCATGGTAAGAAAAATTTGGCCCTGGACTTAATTCCTAATGCCCTATCATTTTCATACTAACGCACCAGAAATAGTTTCAACACGCATCAGACAGGCAAGTTCTAGAGAGATATAGACTAGGCACGTCACACAACCAAGAAAATGAGCATAAGCTCGTCAGGCTCAACTCTCACAACGAAAAAGGGTTATGTGTACGAATCTCTCAAAGCAGCGCTATATCTATTCAAACAGCACGATTCAATCAATCATGCATATCCTAATTGCTCACAAAATTTCATGTCATGCAAACCAGCTTAAGATAAGCGCAAATAATCATGCCTGAGTTCAATAATTCATGCTTTTCTAACGAAATTGATAGCTAACGGACACCTCATAGAAAAAATATTTCACGTAAATTCTCAACCTAAATTTCCCTCCCCACACTTAAGACATACGTTGTCCTCAACGAAAAAATGAATAAAGAAAGGGAAAAGAAGGTTAAAAAGAACGGGACTCCCCTGACGAATAAGTTGGCGTGGTCGTGACTGGATGCGTGAAGGTCGCGGATCGTGACTCGTGATATCCTGACATAACTAAAAAGAAAATGAAACGTAAAAAGGAACTAGACATAGATGATAATAATAATAGTAGTAGTAGATTTCATATGCATCATATTCATAGGTAAATAAAAGAAAGTACTAGATAGATAAAACCTGGGTTGCCTCCCAAGTAGCGCTTTCTTTACCGTCATCAGCCGGACGTGCTTTCGTTCGTTAGGGTGGCTGGAAGTCGAGGTACAGCATCTCTTTTTGCTTAAGTTTCCCTCGCCTGCATCTATACCTTGGAGGTGTAGCCTTTCGCCGGGCAGCGGTTTCAACTCTAGTGGCGGTCGCTCCTCGACTGGGCTCTTGTCCTTAACTTCTTCGATGCTCTCGTCGATGGCTATGATGGGTTCGTCGATCTCCTCCCCACACTTATTGATTGCCATATTCGTGTGCCTATCATGCTCGCTGACCTGTGACAGCACGGAAAAGAGAAAATCGTGCTCAAAGACATCTGAGAAATAACATTTATCATCTTGCTTGCTCTTTTTCATCGGGTCAGCCATATTGAACGTAACTTTTTCACCGTCTACTGTCAAGGTTAATGTTCCATTCCTAACATCTATCATGGTCTCGCCTGTAGCTAAGAATGGTCTACCTAGAATTAATGGAACATTTTCATCCTCGTCCATGTCTAAGATCACAAAATCAGCAGGGATAACGAACTTATCGACCTTAACTAGAATATCCTCGATAACACCTAGGGGGTATTTTAACGATCTATCAGCTAATTGAATACTCATCCTAGTGGATTGTGGTTCACCTAATCCTAAGCGCTTAAATATGGAGTACGGCATTAAATTTATACTAGCGCCTAGATCAGCTAAAGCATGCTCAACAACTAAATCACCTATCAGACAAGGAATAGTAAAACTCCCTGGGTCCTTGAGTTTTTTCGGTATCTTGCTCTGGAGTATCGCCGAGCACTCTCCTCGTAGGTATACCGTGGAGACGTGTTTGAGCTTTCGTCGATTCGTCAGCAAGTCCTTCAGGAACTTAACGAAACTGGGCATCTGCGCAATAGCTTCAACAAACGGTAAGTTAATATGTAATTCTTTGCACATACCCATGAATCTGCCAATTAGCGTTTCTTCTTTGTCCTTCTTCAACCGTGTTGGATAGGGAATCTTTGGCTGGTACGGCATCACTAGTGGTCGCTCGTTCTCCCTCGCTTTTTCTATTTCGGGTGCAGCCTCCTCCTTTTTAGGTTGAACCTTCTCTTTTTCAGGTGCAGCTCCCCTCAACCGAGCTGGATATGGGATCTTTGGTTGATACGGCTTCACGAATGGTCGCGTCTTTCTCTCGTCATCCTTGACCTTCTCGACTCCATCGCCCTTACTTTCCTCAACTTTTGGCTCGTCGTGGCCCTCGAAATCGAATTTCTCCTTTAAATTCTGCTTGGTAGGAGCTTCTTGTAATCCTCTCCCGCTTCTCAGGATTACCGCATTGCAATACTCCTTGGGGTTTGTCTCGGTGTAGCTCGGGGGTGATCCTTGATTTCGCCCCGCCATTTGCTTCGCTAATTGCCCCACTTGTTGCTCCAACCTCTTGATCGAGACGTCTGTATTCTGAGCACGGATGTCATTCGCCTCCATGTACTCCTCCATCTTTGTCATTCGGCTTTCGTGGGCTGCGGTTGTGCTGCTGAAATTCGTGAGAAGTGCCTTCATCATGTCCTTCATCTCCCTCATGTCGTCGGATCCTCCTGCGGGCGCGTTCTGGTACTGTCGTGGTGGCCCATTTTGGAATCCGGACGGTCGGGGCTGAAATCCCGGCGATCCTTGCCCCTGGTTGTTCTGATTTCCATACGCCAAGTTGGAGTGTGCTCGAGATTGGAAGCTTCGCTGGTCACCTTGGTAATTCCCAATGTAATCTACGTGCTCCACCGACTGCCCAAGTTGGCATTCTGAGGTCTCATGGGCTGCGCCACAGATCCCGCACAGTGGTACGTAAGGCGTATGCTGCGATGGTGCGGTGGTCCTCATGGCGTTCACGGGCTGCGTCTGCCCGGCCTTGGGAAGTAGGGCTCCAATCACCGTCTGCAGCTGAGAGTTCGTCGCCGCGATCTGTTGCTGGAGCGCCTCAAATTTAGCATTCGTAGCCGTCTCCTCGCTCACGCCGAACACGCCTGGCGTCTTAATCCTCGTATTACCTCGCATGAAGCTGTTCCTCGAGTAGTCCTCGATTAAATTCCAAGCATTTGTAGCAGAGAGCTTCACGAGCCCTCCTCCTGCGGCTCCGTCTAACATGTGAACGGTCTGGTCGTTGAGCCCCTCGTGAAATCGATTGATCTGAGCTGCCTTCGACATCCCGTGTTGTGGGCACCTCTTCAGTAGCGCTTTATAACGCTCCCATACCTCGTAGAGATTTTCTGAGTCCTTCTGGTGGAATAGGGATATCTCTGTCTTTAACCTTAGCACCTTCGTCAGCGGGAAATAGTGGCCGATAAACGCGGCTCGCAGCTCCTCCCATGTAGTGATTGAGCGAGGTGGCAACATCTCCAGCCAGTCCTTCGCTCTGAACTTCAGGGAGAACGGGAATAGCATCAGCTTGATCGCATCGCCCGAGACCCCGTTGATCTTGATGGTGTCAGTCACCGTCAGAAAAGCCTTCAGATGGGAGTAGGGATCGTCATCGGGATTGCCCTCAAACTGGACTGTCTGGAAGATCATCTGAAGCCAAGAGTGTTTCAGCTCGAAATTGTTGTTCTCGATCGGCGGGATGACAATCGCCGACTCAGTACTGCCTAGCGCGTCATTCCTGAGGAGATCCTGTAGTGATGGCTCCTCCTCGTGGACGGGTACTCTATGGTCCGCCATATCTACTTCTGTATCTGGACTAAAAGAAATCGACTCGTAAAAGAAATAACGAAAATAACAATAACTAGAAGAACAAATAACGCCAACAGTAATAAAGAAAAGAAAAGGAAAACTTCAATAAAAATGGCTAAATTACCGAACTACGGTGTTCCTAATATCAATTTATTCCCCGGCAACGGCGCCAAAAACTTGATCGACACGTGGTGTGTGAATGAAAAGTGCGACAAGTAATAATTAAAACGAATACCTAATTACTATCACCGACGTGCGATAGGCAGTGGACCTATCGTTTGTAGTGCAGTAAAGTGAGTAAACGAGTATCGAACACAAGGAATAAATCAAGTACTAGTAGTGACCTATCGACTCGATATTTAGCCTAAACAAAATACGCAGATTGTTTTATGACTTAACCTAACAGATTACTTCTAACTCAACTAGAGATTCAAATAACACGCTTAAAACTGATACGAAGCTTCAGATAATAAAGATGTGCTCGGGATTCGAATCCCGCTAGGTGTTATCGACTAAGACAATAAAATCGTTCCTACGTGATCTTGACTAGATCGCAGTAATTATCCTACCCGCTCGCGAGTTTGCTGTCGCCCTAAACGCTCGCGGGGATCTAAGATTCAGTAATTACTAACGGCGAGGGTCGAGTATTTGCTTTCGCCCTATACTCGATTCCTATCTTCTACGAACGGCCTAAACGTTATTTAGCTGTCGCCCTAAACGTTTTTCCATACGATTACTTTAACACATAGACATATTAAAGCAACGAAACAAATTCATAGAATGATAAATAGTCAAAACACATAGTCACGATAATTATAAATCTTAACTACGAAACATCCTAGCGTTCATCTAATCCCAAACACAAAGGGGAATTAGCTACGCATAATAGACGGGAAAACAATGAAAGAAATAAGGAATAAAGGCGAAGAATTCATATTCTTGATATCCGGATGATCTGCGATGAAAGCGTCGATGATTCTTCGTTCTTCGTTCAATTGGGCGTGATTTCGTCGATGATCCGTCTCTTGCGCTCCGGGACGCAATTCTGCGTTCTTATGTGCTATTTTTCGTCTCTAGAGGGATTAGGGTTGATCTCTGGTCGATTATGTCCTTTCTGGGTCGAATTTGGGCTTTTTATTGTGAAATTCGACACTGTCACGGTCTGGGACAAGACAGGTCACGGCCGTGACACTCTCTGGGTCGAATTTGGGCTCACTGCCGCTCGTCACGGCCTGGTGCAGCAGTGTCACGGCCGTGACCCCCTCAACAGCTTTGCGGCAGTTTCGTATTTCTCTCGGGTGGAGGGGTAAACGATGTCCGATTGACCTGAAATTTTAACCATAAATAGAAGACTCGCCAATCTTGTTTCTGACCAAAGGGATTTTCAATCCGAGATCTGGATT
Organism: Craterostigma plantagineum; assembly: GCA_027422505.1. NCBI lineage: Eukaryota > Viridiplantae > Streptophyta > Magnoliopsida > Lamiales > Linderniaceae > Craterostigma > Craterostigma plantagineum. The sequence goes on along the minus strand of JAPQWV010001133.1, from coordinate 42,453 downwards.
GAGAGATATGAATTTTCTAATGCTGCTGCTGCTATGGATCACGGCCTGGTGCAAGAAGTGTCACGGCCGTGACCATCTTCAGTCTAACTCTCTGCCAAGTGTCACGGCCAGGTGCACTACGTGTCACGGCCGTGACCTTCACCAGTTTTCATCGTTTTCGCGTCGTTTTGCCTCGTTTTCGCTCCTTTTAGCCCGAAACTTGTCCTAAAGCCTTATAATACCAAAACAAGCACAAATAGGATTAATAAGTGCATAAAATGACTACGAAAACTCTATTATAAGCCAATTAAATACTATGATAAACGTACTACGATACGTTTATCACAAACACACGCATACAAATCTTTATTTGCTACGCAATGCACCCAACAATTCAAGCAATGACCCAGAGGTTTTTTTATTACCCATTTCCATAGAAAGTATGCCATTTGGTACGCATTCTGCAGAGTAGAAAAAAGATCGTTGTTAGCCTAGTGTCAAGCGAAATTCTGCAAATGTTAATGATGGGGTAAAAGAAGAATATGGACCTGAAATAACGTGAAATGAATGAGGAAGAGAATCCATCGAGGTCGATTGAACCAGAAGAAGTTGTTGGTAGGCACGACAAGTGGAGCACCTCTAACCACAGCTGTTCTGTCTTGAATCTGTTGAGCCATTTCCATTATTACAAGTTCCAGTTTAGTTCCCACCAACAAGATTATCTTCAAAAACCAACATTATCTTTGTCAGATCAGCATTCGTTTCTATGTACGTTGATTACGCTCGAATGCATGCTTGCTTTCAGCTTACGATTAGAGGGATTAATGAGATCAGCGACAGAGTATGCCAACCTGAAAGTTCAGATCAACGTAGTTATGAATATTTATGCATGAAGAATATACGTACAATATGGAAGAGACACTACTTACTGTACACATTCACAAACAGGAATAAGATTGCGAAAAACCACAACGGAATACTGCACAGCATCCACGAGGATAGAAAGAAAGAAGCATGTTAAAACAACAGCTGTAGGAGGTAGGAAGTAAGTATGATGCTTCTTTGCAGTTAAATAAGCCACCTAATTCCAAGAACTGATTTATAGTCATCTTCCATGGATCTCTTTACATATTTGTGGAAATCAAATTTGGAATCAGGAGCGAAATGTGCCTGCCAATCGGAGGATTTGGTTGATCAATGGTGATCAAAAAGCTGGAGATGTTGAGTTGTTGAATGTAATATGTGAGCTTACATTAATAAATCCATTTCGGATGGCCATATAATCCACTCTTGATATCGATCCGAAAAACTGTCTGAAGAATGCTACCTGTAACATATACAAATAAACAATATATATATATATATATATATATATATATATATGATGCTCTCAAACTGGGAACTACAATATATATATATGTGTATGTATCAAGTATCATACAATCCATCTGACTCCAGGTGCGTTGTAGATTCCAGAATGACGTCTCACGAAGGAGGTTTGATGAGCAAATCTGAATCTTTCTGGATCTGTAATAAAAGAATGAAACTCAGGAATTCTGGGGGAAGAAAAAAAGAAAGTGACTTCAGTCTCTTCAACTCGTAGGTGGTGGTATGGTAAGTAATTAATAATAATAAATACCATTTGTGAACTGATATTCCATGGATGAGGTCTCCAGTTCCCACGATTTCCACTTCTTCATCTGACCACAAAAATCAGACCATCGCTGCATACGTTTTGATCTACTGTGTCTTCTTACTACGGAAACAGTATGAACACTATTTACCTTGGCTTGTCCTAATGCCATTAGAATAACGCTGTACAGAACATGCATAACTGCCAGAACAAATATAAATATGTGCAACTGGTGAACTCCCGAGTATGAAATCAATGACACTTTGTGCTGCATTCAAGGGAAAAAATAAAAACATCATCAACACAACCCTGCGAAAACTGATAACTAGTGAAGAACACAAATCAATTGAAGCTGTTTCTTTTTGTTCATTTACTTTACTTTATTCGCACAATAGTCGGGTTGATCTGCTCCAACAGCCAAAGATCTCCTAAAAACCACTTCTTGAGCGTAATAAGACAGCAACTTTCTATTTCCATTATTATTGTCACTGTCTTGGCTTTCACCACCACCACCATCACTTGTGTTGATTTTTTTTTTCACAAGGGAGCCATTTGTTACCAATATGTTGAGGAACACAAATCTTAGCTATATATGTGGTGCCAACGGTAAGAAGTAGTGATATGAATCCCAGAAGCATTAACTCTGCTCAACCAATGCACCAAGCTATTAGTTAACAGTGGCACAACAAACACTGCATGATTTTTATTAACAAGCAAAACCTGATTTGATCTTTTCGAGAGCTTCCATCATAGCTTTTTTCTCGCGTTTCTGGAACCACTGCAAATAATATCATTGGAAAAATAATAATAGATATAAGCAAAGGAGGAGAGTACTTAAATAAACAACAAGCACTGCATCAGACCTTGCCAAGGTTTTGGATTCCATGTTCAATAACAAGAGAGATGATGACAAAGAAAGCACAAACGATGCCAACTGCCCAAGTCGGAGTTTCTTCAAGGGACCTATCACCTGAACTAGCAGCCATTCCTCTCAATCAAAGCGAGTTAATATAATTTGAAGTAGATATATATATTTGCCTTGCGGTGCTGTGCGACAATATTAAATATTGTGCAGTCCCAAGTCATTTTCTTGTCATTTAACCACTTGTTAGCATATGTCCAAAACCTTTCGATGCAGAAAACACACACACATATATATATATATATATTATGTGTGTGTGTGTATGGCCGGCTGTGTGTATCCGAGCCAAAGAACGAGGCAACCACTTGACTATATATATTTACGATAACCTTTTACTTGAATAATATGAAGTCTTGTTTATGTGCACTTTGCCGTAGGCTTTGGAGATTCCTAAAGTTGATTATTTTACACACGAATGGTTTGGCTGGCCAAACACTAATCATTCATCTGCCAATCAAATTTCGAGATACCCTTTGTACTTACCAATCAATTCATAGCAGCCGTGCTGTTGAGTATCATCGTACTTCACGGTTGGATCGAATCAATGTATGTCATTTGAGTTCAGGAAGAAAGCAATTGTCAGAAAAATATGAATGAAATGCAAAATATATTAGTGGGCTGGGCTTAGCCACAAGACCAACTTACGTATTGTTCTAATTGCATTTATTTATTTACCCTTTTGAAAACGGCGACGTTTAGCCTAATTAGCCATCCAATTCCAATCCAGCGACCGCCTTTGATAGTAAAACCCTTGCGCGCTCTGCTCTGCTTTGCTCTTATTTTCTTTCTCCCCCAACTGATCTGATAGTTAGGGTTTGTCAAGGTCACCCCCACCCCCAACTTTTTTTTCACAGATCAGGCACATAATTACTCTACAACTATCACCAAAATGTACCTATACAGCCTAACCCTCCAGCAACCCACGGGCATACTCGCCGCTATCAACGGCAGTTTCTCTGGAAGCAAAGTCCAGGAAATCGTGGTAGCGCGTGGGAAAGTGCTCTCCCTGCTGCGTCCCGACGACAATGGTAAGATTCAGTCTCTTCTCTCAGTCGAAATATTCGGTGAAATCCGCTCTTTAGCTCAGTTTCGCCTCACTGGCGCCCAAAAAGATTATATTGTTGTTGGATCGGATTCGGGCCGTATTGTTATATTGGAGTACAACAAGGAGAAGAACACCTTTGATAAAATTCACCAAGAAACTTTTGGGAAGTCGGGCTGTCGTAGAATTGTGCCGGGTCAGTACTTGGCTATTGACCCTAAGGGCAGAGCCGTTATGATAGGTGCTTGTGAGAAGCAGAAACTTGTTTACGTCTTGAATAGGGACACCGCCGCACGATTGACTATTTCGTCTCCTCTGGAGGCGCACAAGAGTCACACAATAGTTTACTCGATTTGTGGGGTAGATTGTGGGTTCGATAATCCAATTTTTGCTGCAATCGAGTTAGATTATTCGGAGGCAGATCAGGATCCCACGGGGCAGGCGGCAAGTGAGGCACAGAAGCATCTGACTTTCTACGAGTTAGATTTGGGGTTGAACCATGTGTCGAGGAAGTGGTCGGAGCAGGTTGATAACGGGGCTAATATGCTCGTCACTGTTCCAGGCGGTGGAGATGGACCGAGTGGTGTGCTTGTGTGTGCTGAGAACTTTGTTATCTATAAGAATCAGGGGCACCCAGACGTGAGGGCCGTGATTCCCAGGCGCGAGGACTTGCCCGCCGAGCGTGGGGTTTTGATTGTTTCGGCTGCTATGCATAAGCAAAAATCTATGTTTTTCTTTCTTCTGCAGACGGAGTATGGGGATGTCTTTAAGGTGACTCTTGAGCACGAAAACGATAGAGTTAGTGAGTTGAAAATCAAGTATTTTGATACGATTGCCGTGACTTCATCATTGTGTGTGTTGAAGTCCGGTTTTCTGTTTGCTGCCTCAGAGTTTGGGAACCATGCGCTGTATCAGTTTCAGGCTATAGGTGATGATGTGGATGTGGAAGCCTCATCCGCAACATTAATGGAAACAGATGAAGGTTTCCAACCCGTATTTTTCCAGCCGAGGAAACTGAAGAATCTTGTTAGGATCGACCAAATGGAGAGCTTGATGCCTGTAGTGGATATGAAAATTGTTAATCTCTTTGAGGAAGAAACGCCTCAGATATTTACACTTTGTGGGCGGGGACCTCGCTCCTCTCTGCGGATACTGAGGCCGGGGTTGGCAATTAGTGAAATGGCCGTGTCACAGTTGCCTGGTGTTCCGAGTGCTGTGTGGACTGTAAAAAAGAACGTGAATGACGAGTTTGATGCTTATATTGTGGTTTCTTTTGCGAATGCCACCCTCGTACTTTCTATCGGTGAGACCGTCGAAGAAGTTAGCGACAGTGGGTTTCTCGACACAACGCCATCTCTTGCTGTTTCTTTAATGGGGGATGACTCTCTGATGCAGGTCCACCCCAGTGGTATTAGGCACATCAGAGAGGATGGACGTGTTAATGAGTGGAGAACTCCTGGGAAGAGAACAATAGTTAAGGTTGGTTATAATAGACTTCAGGTTGTGATTGCTTTGAGTGGCGGGGAGCTTATATATTTTGAAGTTGACATGACGGGGCAGCTGATGGAGGTTGAAAAACACGAAATGTCAGGAGATGTTGCCTGTTTGGATATTGCCCCTGTACCTGTAGGAAGGCAGAGATCTCGTTTCCTTGCCGTTGGTTCCTATGACAGTACTATTCGCATTTTATCATTGGATCCTGATGATTGTATGCAGGTTCTGAGTCTGCAAAGTGTTTTATCCCCTCCAGAATCTCTCCTCTTCCTTGAAGTTCAGGCATCCACTGGAGGAGAAGATGGAGCAGATCACCCTGCCAATCTCTTTTTGAATGCTGGTCTACAGAATGGAGTTTTATTCAGGACAGTGATTGATATGATTACTGGCCAAGTTTCTGATGCTCGCTCTCGATTCCTTGGACTCAGAGCACCTAAGCTCTTCTCTATTGTCGTTAGAGGACGACGAGCAATGCTGTGCCTTTCAAGTAGACCCTGGCTTGGTTACATCCACCAAGGACACTTCCTCTTGACGCCACTTTCCTACGAAACTCTTGAATATGCAGCTTCGTTTTCATCAGATCAATGTGCGGAAGGTGTTGTCGCTGTTGCTGGAGATGCTTTAAGGGTCTTCACCATAGAAAGACTGGGAGAGTCATTCAATGAAACTGCCATACCTTTAAGGTATACCCCGAGAAAGTTTGTGCTACAGCCTAAGAGGAAGCTGTTGGTTCTAATTGAGAGTGACCAGGGGGCATTCACTGCAGAAGAGCGTGAAGCTGCTAAAAAAGAGTCATTTGAGGCGGCTGGAATGGGGGATAATGGTAATAGTGCAGAGCAGATGGAGAATGGTAATGATGATGAAGATAGTGATCCGCTTTCTGATGAGCAGTATGGTTATCCAAAGGCAGAATCAGGAAAGTGGGTCTCTTGCATCAGAGTTCTGGATCCAAAAACTGGTGCGAGTCCTTGTTTGCTGGAGTTGCAAGATAATGAAGCTGCCTTCAGCATGTGTACTGTGAATTTCCATGACAAGGAATATGGAACCCTCTTAGCTGTGGGCACTGCCAAGGGCCTTCAGTTCTGGCCTAAAAAATCCTTCGAGGCTGGATTTATTCATATATACAGATTCAAGGATGAGGGGAGGGACTTGCAACTTCTGCATAAGACTCAAGTGGAAGGTGTTCCTCTTGCATTGTGCCAGTTTCAGGGACGACTTCTAGCTGGGATAGGGCCTGTGCTTAGATTGTATGATCTGGGGAAGAAGAGATTGCTCAGGAAGTGTGAGAATAAGCTGTTTCCTAATACCATAAACTCCATCCATACTTACCGTGACCGAATTTATGTTGGTGACATCCAGGAAGTATGTTTGCCTTTCTGTTTAAATTGGTTTCATTTTTCTTTCTCCACTTTGTCGTTAACATTGCCTGATTTTGAATGTCACAGTCATTTCACTACTGCAAGTACAGACGTGATGAGAATCAACTGTACATATTTGCGGATGACACTGTTCCTAGATGGCTTACAGCTGCAAACCACGTAGATTTTGATACCATGGCTGGCTCGGACAAATTTGGGAATGTGTACTTTGTACGATTGCCTCAGGATGTGTCCGACGAGATCGAAGAGGACCCTACAGGAGGCAAGATAAAATGGGAGCAAGGGAAGCTAAACGGAGCACCTAACAAAGTGGAGGAGATTGTTCAATTCCATGTTGGAGACGTCGTGTCGTGCATGCAGAAGGCCTCTCTGATCCCTGGTGGTGGAGAGTGCATTATATATGGGACCGTAATGGGCAGTTTAGGGGCACTCCTGCCCTTCACATCACGTGAGGATGTGGACTTCTTCTCTCATTTGGAGATGCATATGAGGCAGGAGCACCCACCACTGTGTGGCAGAGACCATATGGCTTATAGATCTTCGTATTTCCCCGTTAAGGTACCAACCTGGCCTCGTTTGTTTCACCGTTAATCTAATAGCATTATGCTGTATTGGAGTGTGATGCATTGTTCATTTGCTGGTCGTTTCTTCAGGACGTGATCGATGGAGATCTGTGTGAGCAGTTCCCAACACTCCCAATGGATCTCCAACGCAAAATTTCTGATGAGCTGGACAGAAGCCCTGGGGAGATATTGAAAAAGCTTGAAGAAATAAGGAATAAAATTATTTAAGATGGATCCGCTATATGTTTCGATCTAGATAAGTGGATTCTGTCTATATCCTTTTTATGGGATGTTTTTATTAGATCTTGTTAGTTCGTTCTGTGTGCGTGGTGCTACAAATGTTGGCTTAGTTTATTGTTTTAACTCTTAAGTTGGGTTGAAGGGGGTAAGTTTCAGTTGGGCTGCTGCACCTAATCCAATCTATGGAGAGGGGCTTTTGCTTTTGAACGTCCATCCGTAGTGTGGGTGGGGTAGGTCTTGTGTGTCTGTGTGTGTTTAACGCAAAAATATATAATGTTTGTTGTATCTTTTTCTCTTTTTTTACCGATTCTATGAGGTGTTCCTCTTTTGGGTGTACGTTGATCACGATCTTATACGACGGACGCAACGCAGATCTCGCAGGCGCCGAATGGTGGGTGGATTTAGCATCTCTTTTCTCTTTACAAAAAGAAACATACTATATATATATTATATCTACATGCTGGGATTGGGATAACTTTCGGCTGCCTTTTTCGATATATTTTAATTGGATTTCTCCATGAGTCACGTGTTTGGTATATATATAGTTCAATTCATAATTTGAAAAATCATAAACTCAAGTTGCTAAAATACAAATTGTATCGTCTTCTGCAAAGCAGCATATGATGAAGAAAAGAACTGGAAAAAAGGATGGGCCAGTGTGCGGATACCACCACTTTGATTGGATAATACCTGACCTGAGGCGGTTTCCTCGGATTTAGTACAATACTGTCGTGACATAGAACATGTGATTATTTAATGGAAAGCAAACAAATAAGCTAAAAAAAAAAAAGAAATGAACGGTAACGGAAAATTAAACTATAGGTAAATAAGTTGTACTTAGTACCTTGACTAACATTCAAACAACTAGATAAACCATAATGGTTGTGATCAGGTAGAAAGATAGTTAGATAGGATAATAATGTTAAGGTGGATGGGTTGGTGAAATGCATGTGATGATGATGCATAAAGTTGCGGAGGCACTCAGGCACATGGTTTGCTTGTGTTGCCTTTGGTGGCAGATTTACGATCGATGTTCAAATGGATAAGCCATCACTTCTAACGGATAATAGACAACACTGGATAATTGATAAATAATCACGCGATAGTAACACTTGCATCAATTAATACATTTTTTTTATATAAAATATGTCTACACTTCGCAGTGGAAGATTTCATTCACGTAGATAGATAGAGAGAGAAATTTTTTGCTTGTTCGTCCCATGAATTATAAATATCAACATCAGTACAACGATCGGTTTGAAAAAGAACCCAAAACTATTCACAGTATATTTTTACCATGCTATCCTCTTATCTATTATCTCAGCTCATCCTCTCTTATCAGCGAAGGAAAATTTAATTGAGTCAAAGCTATTTCAAAGACACAGTTGATCCTTCCTAACAAACTAATTTTTTTGCCTGGTTTATTGTATAAATAAAGCTCACAATTCTCATCCACACACAAACAAAACCACAAATCCAACAAACAACGTTTCTTCTTCTTCTTCTTCTTCTTCTTCTTCATTTCCCACGCACGCACACAACTCAATTAAATGGCTGCCACCAGGTCACGTTTCCTCTCTAGCAGCACAAACTCTTCCTCCTCTCATCAGACGGGCGACGACGACCCTTCTCCGTCGATCAGAACTCTGGACTCAGACTTCGTGGTCATCCTCGCGGCTCTCCTCTGCGCTCTCATATGCGTCCTCGGCCTAGTCGCCGTTGCAAGATGTTCTTGGTTCAGGCGTATATGGTACGGCCGCTCTTCAGAACAACCACCACCCGCGCCAAACAAGGGAGTCAAAAAGAAGGTACTCAAATCTCTTCCCAAAACGACCTACGGAGGAGAAAAGGAGGAGAACGGGGATAATTGTAAGATATCGATGGAATGCCCAATTTGTTTGTCCGAGTTTGAAATTGGGGAGGAATTGAGAGTTTTGCCTCAGTGCGGGCACAGATTCCACGTGGAGTGCGTGGATAGGTGGTTGCGGTCCCACTCGTCGTGTCCGTCTTGCAGGCAGATTCTGATTGCGTCGGCGTCGAGGTGTCATAACTGCGGCGGAGGACTCCCAGAGGACGGCGGAGGAGGAGGAGGAAGAAGATGTGGTGGTGATACAAGGCATCACGAGGTCAGGGAAAGTAGTAGTCACGCGCCCAATGTGTTTTTGCCATGATTATTATATTATTAATCCGTTTCATTAGGGGGAATTATTTTATTTCATCCCATCGAGTAGCGCTTGGTTAGTTTAGTTGCTTTTCTTTTTCATGTATATATACGTTTCTTTTTGTTTTTACATGTCGAATTACAGATACATTAGATGATGATGATGATGACAGCTCTTTTCCTAAGTTAGAATACGTCGTCTGGCTTTTGAGGTCATTTATTTCCAGCTCTGCTTCGAGGTGTATCTATCTACCTAACCTACCTTTGAAGCCTCCTCCTAATTCTAATTGATTTTTGTAACTTCATTTCTTTTCTTGCTGCTAGCATATGGAAGTAATTAATATATGTAGAAACCATTAACTCCATTACTATTTCTTGGTCGTGCATCTATTCCGCCGTGGAACAACAAACATTGCATGTGCACCCTACGCACGAGCACGAAAAATGAAGGGTCGGAGCCACTTTGGGACAAAAAAGCTTTGGAATTTAAAAGCATCATTTTAAATCACATAGGTGATTTCTCTTTTTCTCGTAGCTTAGTTATTACACTTGGCTTTCTTTACTTTTAAAGGAGTTTTATCATTGACTGAATGTTAATGACAATTGACAAACGACTCGAATGACAATCAATCACCCTCAACAAGCTCTCAACTTACATTAAAAATAGGGTAAATTCCTTATCAGACCCTGTCAGAAACTAAACTTCCTTATCAGTATCCCTACGAAAAATTTTTCCTGTTTAGTACCCATCTGCAAAAAGTTTTGTGTTTAATACCCTCAAACAGTGATCGGACGGAAATACCCTTTCCTGAAATTAAGTTGGACATCATACCAACTAATTTGATTATTATACCAACTGTTATCCTAATTATACCAACTGTTATAATTATTATACAACTGGTATAGTGTACAATTCTGTTGGTATAATTACGATAACAGTTGGTATAATTTCTACAATTTCTGGTATAATTTCAAAATCAGTTGGTATAAATGTCCAATTTCGCTGTATAAAGTTATAAAACATTGGTACGATAAGCAAAACACCTGGTATAATTTCTACAATTTCTGGTATAATTTCAAAATATTTGGTATAAATGTCCAATTTCGCTGTATAAAATTATAATAACGTTAATTAACCAACTGCTTCGATTATTATACCAACTGTCATTCTAATTATACCAACTGTTATCATTATTACACCAAGTGGTATAGTGTACAATTATGTTGGTATAATTACGACAACAGTTGGTATAATTTCTACAATTTCTGGTATAATTTCAAAATCAGTTGGTATAAATGTCTAATTTTACTGTATAAAATTATATAACGTTATTTACTGGTACGATAACCACAACATATGGTATAATTTCGGTAATTTCGGGTAGAATTTCAAAATTCAGTTGGTATAAATGTCCAATTTCGCTGTATAAAATCATAATAACGTTATTTACTGGTACGATAACCAAAACAGATGATATAATTTTTATAATTTCTTGTATAATTTCAAAATCAGTTGGTATAAATGTCCAATTTGAAGTGTGAGACAGGGATATTTTTGACTTTTTAACCCTGAAAAGACCTTTTTAGGTACTAAACAGGAAGAAATTTTCAAATAGATAGTTATGAGGAAGAAATAATTCGAGGAGTATTTAAGAGGAATTTGAAAACTCAAAAGGTACTGACAAGGAATTAACCCTTAAAAATAAAAAGTATCATTATTGATTTTCTCTAAACCTGAACCGTCCAACAAGGCTGGAGGGATAATTAGTCCTCTGCTCTGCTCAGAATAGGGATGGATGGTTCGAGGCTTACTATTCTAAGATCCTTACTGAACTGAAATAACTTACAAGGTGATGAAGGAAGATAAAAAAAACCACCATGCATTCGACTCTTTTTTACTTTGTCCAATTGCTGCTCAAGCGGTGCTGTGCTGTGTTGTTTTCTGCAGTTTGTTAATTACTAAAAATTGGATCTTTATTACAAAATATCACAGCAGAAACAAGTACTGAATTGTATTTTTGCTAATAACATCCCAAACAAACAGAAAGAAACACACAGCAGGTATCGTACAAGTTCTACCATGTAACAAGAAGCATTACATGGATGATGAGAAGATGGTCGGCCGGCGGATGTGTTAATGCGCCCAGCAGCATCACTCTGTTTCGCTCCAACAGCAAAGAACTCTGTAATAACTTCCAAAGGCATGCCTTTAGTTTCGGGAACCCTCAAGTACACGAAAACCCACGATATCGCACACACCACTGCGTATATCCCGAAAACGCCAGCCAAGCCGATGGAGCTAAGCATCAACGGCAGCGTATAAGTCACAATAACGTCGCAAATCCAGAAGACGAGCGCACAGATGGCAATGCAAATTCCTCTAACCCTCGTCGGGAAAATCTCAGCGCACAGAATGTTAGGGACAGGTCCATACCCCATCACAAATGTACAAAAATAGATCACAACACAGAGGGTCGATATTATAGCATGAGCTATGTCCCCAAAATTGATCACATTTCCGATCACCAGTACTATGAGTGCTACTACGAGAACCGGGATGGTTTTCAGCAGCAAAGACCTAGCCAAGCCAAGAAAAAGGAAGCCCAAGTTATAGTTGATTGCTTATGCTTGATTGATTAATATCTAGCGAACAAAGATAACTACCTTCTACCAGCAACATCCATGAATCGCATAGCTATAGCAATACTTGGAAGCATCAAGAAGTTTGTGAATGCACTAATCAAGAAAGATGCCGAGTCTGTTCCAAGCCCCAGATTCGAGAGAAGAACCCCAACACCTGCCTGCTGGAGAATCTGAGGAGTGTAGTACAGAACTCCATTGATACCTGAAAACTGTCAAAACACATAGTAACAAGCATAAGCATTCTCGATTGCCAGCAGAAAAAATTTTAATCTTCCAAGATCAGCAAACAATCCTAACGAAAAAGTTGGTACCTGTTGCAGCAACTGAATCCCAACTCCAACAATTAGCGCTCGTTTAACACCAGCTTCAAGAAGAGAAGAAAAGATGGACACTTTGGAAGCAACTTTAGCAGGGTGTACCATGGCCGGCCCATGTGCGCTCTGGTCCAAAAGTTCCTTCGAAAACAGGGCAGGATGGCTCACTAACGCCGCAGCCTGCACGTACTCACCATTCTCAGGCGCATGGTCATCGTCAACCATCGACCCGCGTTTGGTTTCGTAATCACCCTCCTGGTGGAGATAAATCCTCTTGAATCCACCTTCTGTGTGCCCATGTTCATCTTTCCTTTCCTCCCATTGATAAGCTAACTGCCATCCACCGCCTATCCCCATACCACTCCCGTCAGCCCCTCGAAACAGGCTACTGCGACGCCTCATGCCCAAAGTACTTCCGTTGGATTGGCCAGGGACCATGTTGTCCTTGTCCATGCTAGTGGTCTGACGTGAAATCAAGGGGCTATGCAAGTTATCACCGTCGGAATCTTCATTTCCACCATCTTCTGAGGCGTAACCCTCGTCTTCTCTAGGCAAGTTGTTCTCCTCATCCCACTCTTCCTCGTTCGGAGGCGGTGGGGCGGCCATGCTAAACATGCTCCCAAAATTAGGGAAGAGCATGCTTCCCATCTCAGGGAGTTTATCATGTATGCTGCCAAAGAGTGTTACAAGCGGGTCCATCAAAGGCACGGATGGGGCTAATGTACTTCCCTGGCGTGATACGTGGCTGAGAATGCTTTGGCCCATGGCTGGTTTTGCCACCCAAGAGACTCCATCCTCTGCGCCATATAGCTTGATGTGTTCTTTATCAGCATATGCCGTTTCCTGGTCTTCACCGATCTCATCAGCTGGGCCGATGATGTATTCTTCTATGTAGGGTTCGGTACCTACTGCGAGCCCTTCGACTAGCAAAGCCATTTCAGCTGCGTTGGAGAAAAAGGTAAGATATTTTGTCAAGAAACGAGAGCATAAGACTGAAGTGAACAGAACTACATATACCAGAAACATCCTCCCGACCGCGCAGTTTTTGCAGGACTTGTTTTGCCTCGTTCATCTTCCCTTTACTCACCAGCCAACGAGGAGACTCGGGCAAATACATTATGGCCAAAACAAAGAATATCAAGGAAGGTATTGAAAGAACTCCTAGCATCAATCTCCAGCTTGGTGAGGGCGATAAAGACATTCCAAAGATCATGCAATAAGCTAAGAACATTCCGCCGGAGCCTGTGAACTGCGGAAGAGTATTTAACAGTCCTCGAATCTCAGTTGGGGCCGTCTCGGAAATATAAAGAGGGACTAACGTAACTGCAAGTCCCACGCCAAATCCATCTAATAGCCTCCCCACAAGTAAGACGTAGACATTGGGAGACCATAACATTATTAGCCCGCTTAAGAAGTAGAAAACAGAGGAAAGTATAAGCATTGGACGTCGACCAATGTAATCTGAGATAGGTCCTGAACAAGTGGTTATAAGGGTGGCTCCAATGAGGGACATTGCCACGACAAGCCCTTCAATAGCTGATCCCAAATAAAGCTCCCTTTTTATGTAGACAACCGCTCCTGATCCCACCCAGATAGTATAAAATAAAATGAGAAATTATTCACATACTAAAACACTGTCAATGGTAAAATTTACAAATGATGTCAGCAAGCACATAAGATGTTGGCTTCAGGTGGGAATAAAATGGAAGAAGAATGACCTGCTATGGTTGCATTATCCCAGCCCTGTAGAAAGTTGCCTATTGTAGCAGCAATTGCTACCAATACAGCGCCGTTCATCTTTGAAACTCTTACCCAAATATTTTTTTAAGAGGAGAAAAAGGAAGCAGGCATCGTCAACATCGGAAGTAGGCTAAAAAGTGAGGTAAATTTTCAAAGATGAGGAAATGGTTTACCTTTTAGGAAGCAGCAGAAGCGAAATCAATCAGAGAGAAAGCAAAGGAACTTAATATTGAAGATACTTCACATGCGAGCTTGAATGAATCAACAGTCTGTTCTGTTAACAGTATTATGCAGAAATTTTTGGTATGTTCTGGAGAAGATACACCACCACAACCCAAGTTTAGTAAAACTAAAAGCTGTGTCCTCTGATGATAATGTTCTGAAAATAGTAAATAGGCGTAATAAGTAATGTAATGAGCGAAAAAGAAACGCCAAGAAGCTTCTAAGCTCGCTCAATAATCAGTCGCACACATAGATGGGTTGAGCCCCTTTTTTAATAACTCGCATAAAATTACAAAACGATGAGTAGGATGGATGAATGAATGTCTTGCAATGTTTCAAGAAAGTAGTATATATTAAAGAATTGAATGAAGTTGGGTATATTAAGCAAGCATGATTGAGGAGGCAGTGACGGGGCGGAGATTGAAGGCTTTAACTTTTCCATATACGTCCAAAAGTTTGTGATGACGAAGCACTGTCGTGTCCATCGAATACAGGTTTACCCAATCAACGCCATGTGTTACTTCCTTTTTTCTGCTTATTGCAGGAAAAGAAAAAGAAAAAAAAATTACTTGTCCGTTGATTTTTGAATTAAAAAAATAAATGAGCTCAACACCTGTTGCGCTGTTATTAGAGTATGTCCTAGTTTATTCTTTCGATTTGCACAGCTAGCTTTTTCCCATGACAACCTTACATAGAGATAATATTTTTAAGTAATCCTCCCAACCCATCCCATCCCATCCCAGGTAAATACAATACAAATGTATGATTAGTTTGTTGACCCTAATCATCTGTCATCGTGTACTTGAACTGAACCGAAGTTAGTCAGTCAAGGCAGGTTTTGCTTTTGAATCTAATGAGAGAGAGAGAGAGAGAGAGAGAGAGAGAGAGAGAGAGAGAGAGAGATTATTATATCAGTAGTTGGGCTTTTAGCCCAAGCCCATCAACCCAATTCGAAACCTTGTTGGTTGCATAGACCAACCATACAATTAATCTTCGTTTATCTCAAATCGGAAAGTGGGGAAAAAATGGTGCTGTTGAGTGTTTTGAAAGGTCAGCCTCTGGTGACTAAGGTGGCAGCCGTGGCTAAGTTCGGAGTCTTCCCGGCGGCGATGATCGCCGCGCTCGTATACTCTCCGCCCGATTACATTTTGCCCAAGAAACGGCCAACTTCTTCACGCTAGGCTACGTGAACGAACAGGGTATAATTTATGAATGCTTGCCAATTTAATCCCTTTCTATTAGTCGGATTGTGAGCAACAGTGAAATTGTGATCCGTCCTCTATAATTTTGTTTGTGATGTTCAATCAATTTGCTGTGTAATGAAAAATAAAAAATAAATGGCACGCTACTGTTTATCGTTTAGTGGTCGCCTGCGCAGCATATTCTACTTGGTTTGCTCTCTCTTCGATTTTGTTTTTGGAATTCTTTTTTCCCCTTTGATTTCACTTCGGATATATAACGAAGACTAGTAGAAAAGGCTGACAGTGGCAAATAGTGCAAGCATATGCAATTTCAATCACGGTTATGTTTCGCAATCATGAAACAAACAACACAACACACTCAAGTCAATTTGTAAGGAACGTAGTGTGAAAGACAAATGCTGCAATTATTATCTAGGCAATGAACTCTTGGGAAAATTTCGCAACGGATTCTCCCTCAATAGCTCAGTTTCCCTGGAAGAAAAAACACGCATAAGATTGTCACTAGGTAAAAGATTAAAAAATAAGGTCCTCGTGGGTAAACCACTTACCTCTTGATATCTCTGCCATCTCCAGGCCGAAGATGCACAACTGAAGACTTTTCCTTCTCACTCTCGTCTTTATTTTGTCTGCATAAGCATTTGATGTTAATGTTGAAAATCAAATATGATGTTAGCTATAGAAAAACTATGTTTTCTTACCCAGGGCGCTCTTCGTCCACAAAGATCTCGATGCTTGGGCCTGAAGGTGGTGGCCTGGCTACCCTCTGAGGAATCTGTATAGAGTACCCTCACGCAAGTAAGGCCACCAACCTCATAGTGATGATGTACTAAATAATAAGAAAAGCTAAAGAAACAAATGGAGTATACATACGGATTTTATATTACCTTAGTTGATGTCCATTTGGAAGGAACATCATTATTTTCTTTGTTTCTGTCTGCTCGAGGACCGAGTGATTGCCAAGACTTTACATGGGTCTTTGAAGTTTCTTGATGAGGCAGTGAGCTACTGCTGTTTTCTTTGTAGATAGAAAATGTCCCACTAGGAGTCCTGGTGAGGTAAGAGTGGTGGGCATATAATCATCATGAAAGGTCCAAGAAACCCTCTTAGCGAACCTAACTCCGAGATATTTAACAGACTAACTAAAACGAATAGCCAAACAATCGAAAGGCGTTGAATTTTCAAGCAAACTTAACCGAAGCAATTATACAAGTTAGGCAACGACAGCCTTCTTTGATGTAAATGAATGCGAAAGGAAGATTTAAAGGAAATGAAACCTTTCAACTTTAGCCTTTTTCCTGTAAAGGTCAGACTGGCTTAATGTTTGGTTTCCTGTGGTCATAAAAAATAATTAGTCAGTTGTATCTTTAAAGGTCACCAATTATATCTTTAAAACTCATCAATACTAATTCTATAATGTAACTGAAAACTTACTCGAATCTTTAGCCAATACAGTTCCAAAACTTCGATGCGGTAACTTATTATCCATTGAATCTTCCTGTTAGTTAAAAAGATGATTCGGAGCTTATACAAAATAGACCATGCTAGAAATGAGAAACAACTGAAGCCTCACATACATCTGCTGGTTTCGTTTGTCTCATTGAACGAGTGAGAAACTTCTTGTACGCAGTTGCCAATTTTTCTTCTGGTCGAGCTTTTCTAGAAGCCGGGACAATCAGAAGGTTACATTATGATGTGGCATATAATTATTCATAGCATGCATGTAGAAAACCAACCAAACTTATGACTTTCACCACAAGGACATCAAATGCTAAGCTCTCTGCCACATGCATAAATATTACGTAAATGCTTACATAGACAGCCCGCGGTTGAAGATTTCATTTGCAGTTCTGATTTTGCATTCGTGTTCCATGTACAAAGCATATGATATGTAGAATACCGAATGTGTCACTCCAATTCCGTTTGCCTCCAAAAAGTTATATATAACTTCAGCATCAAAACAGTTTTCAGCCTGCGATACAATATGAGATGAAAGCACCATCAAGAGTGACTGACAATTAAGTAAATGAAACACCATGGAAGCACCAAGTCAAGATGAAGGTACTTACATACTCCAACCAAACTTTCAGATATCGCAGGTCATTCTTGTAACGGTCGTCATGCCAGAAAGCTCTCACACATTGTTCATAAATGACAACTAGTCCTGAGCTGTCACCACCAGGAGGAAAAACCTCCTGAACCCACTTGATGCACCTTTAGGTTTGTCAAAGAACAAGAACAAGCTGACAATTAACACTTCATATCATTTAAATTGACAGAGAAAACATGGTGGTAAGGAGCAGTTTTTTTCAGCACAGCATCTCAACAGAATTGTTAGACTAAATGAAAACTTTCAACAAATGAAACTGACTCAATCCAGGGTTGTAGAGGGTCATCGCCTTGATACTCGTCAATCGCCTCAATCAGCTTCCTATTCCAAAAACACACAATAAAAATACTGGATTAAATATAATATTTCTCAATATGGTAAGTATAGGGGGGACGAGCTAAGACCTGCGGTGTTCCACGAGGGATTTCCTGATCTGTGAATTTGAGTGAGATTTGAGAGCGCAGTTCAATAGACGAACATTACGACCGCGCTTCAAAGGTCTGACGTTCTCTTTGAAGAGTTCCCACTCGTTACCAGTCTCTTTCTTTGAGGCCAAGAACTCTGTTTCTGGATCTAACGCAATTTCTCTTGTCGCCTCCTCCACTTTGCTGCCCATCTCCATTTTGTTGACCGTTGTTGGTTCTGGGATTTTGAATTTCGAATGAAGTTAATCAATCTCAATCTGTAGTGTAGTGTAGCCCTGGCTGGCTGGAGTATCAAGCTTGAGAACTGGTTGGGCCCGACCATAAAATAGGCTTTCGTTAATCAGACCAATTAGACGGGCAGCTATTATATATATATATATATATATGCTTATTATTCTACGCAAAATTGTCCTTACTAGCAAAGCTTCATCGACTTAGTTTAATTGGGCCTATTATTAACAAGAGAATGTGAGACATAGTGGCCCATCGGCCCAATGAGCACGCATGTATAAATCTGAAAACTAGGGTTCTTCAGCTGATCGTCAGCACGCCCCCTCTCTCTGAAGAAAAAGAAGACCCGAGAAATGGCGCGGGTTAAAGTTCATGAGCTTCGCCTGAAGACAAAGGAGGACCTGTTGGCTCAGCTCAAAGAGTTGAAGACAGAGCTCTCTTTGCTTCGCGTGTCTAAAGTCACTGGTGGTGCACCCAACAAGCTATCCAAGATTAAGGTTGTGAGGCAGTCGATTGCCCGAGTTCTCACCGTCATCTCCCAAAAGCAGAAGTCTGCTCTGAGAGAAGCCTACAAGAACCACAAGTACCTGCCCCTTGATCTGCGCCCTAAGAAGACGAGGGCCATACGACGCCGTCTCACCAAGCACCAGGTCTTTTGCATCATTATATTTGCTCATATCTTCATGTATTTTCATCGCTGATTCACCTTTGCGTTCGATTTGGGCTATTTGCTTATTGGTTGGTTGAGATGCGGTTGCTTATAGCCTTGAAGTGGCTCTTTCGTTTAGGATTGTTTTGTTTTAGCTTTCTTGTGGGATGCAGATGTGTTTTGAGGATGAACAGTTTGGGATATTCTTTTACTTGACTCCATGTGGAGTTTGAGCAACGTTTTAATTGGCTTGTGCACACCTTCCTTCTTCGAGTTGGTTCACTGTGAATTGCCACCATTTCTGAGCTCATATGGCCTATTTTTCATAAACTATTTGCATTTCGTACTGTGACATAATGGTAAGTGATCTCTTTTTTCCAGGCCTCGCTGAAGACGGAGAGGGAAAAGAAGAAGGAGATTTACTTCCCGATGAGAAAGTATGCCATTAAAGTTTGAGTTTCCGTTTGCAATGTGCTTTTTCTTTATTGTGGGCTTTTATTGGATTCAAACAATATTATTTACCCTAGACTTGAAGTTGTGGTTTGTGTTATCGAAAAGGCAGTTTCCGATGATGCTTGTTTCCCAATTACAGACTTCTGAGATCAGCAGTCTATGCATCGTGTATGCGTGTTTGATTGTTTCCTGTTGATTTCCTAAACCAAATCCTTTTCTTTCCAATATGCATCTTCCCATTGTGTCTGTTTATTGAGATGTGTCTTCTAGGCGAATTCTTTCTTGAGAGCTGCAGAGATTCGGATAGCCTCTTCTCTCCTTTCTATCGCGCAGCAAGAAAACTCTTTATTCCTTGTGAGACATGCATGGGCCATGTTTTGTTTTAACTACTTTCCTTTCATCATACACGAGTAATTTGGCATAATTAATTGAAGAAGACGCAACAGAGTGGGGCAACCAACTCGAATGACTATTAATGCAATTTGTTCTTGGCCCATTAGATATGACTGGAGTATTAATGCAATTTATCAGCCCCACACAACACCCCTTGCATTAAAATTATATATATGTGTGTGTGTGTGTGTGTTATGTAGAAAGAAAACCGCAGGAAGGAACTAGAAACACAGCATGTGTTAGGGCATTAATTAAATCCACGCACCGCACACCACCCAACTTCCTCCTCTTTCAGAAAAACAATCAAACCAGCCAATTGATTCAGAAAATCCCATCGACAAAATCTGCTTGCCCGTCTCTATATAAAAGAGAAAGCCCATCTCCATTCATGGAATTGAAGAAGAAAAGTACATTATTGCTAAAAACATACATACATCGTTTTTATTTCCCATACACACAATATACATAAATATATGAAAACCCATTGTTCTTATCCTTTTCTCGGCGGGTTTCTTCTTCTTGTACTATTACTTGTCTTCCCCTTTGGTAGCACTAGCAGCAGCTCATCATCAGAGAGAAGAGTAATCACTGTCGATGTGCACGAAGCCAAGAATCTTCTACTCACCAAAGGTCACAAGTATCTTGATGTCAGGTGTTACGTTGCCTAATTAACTATTTATGTTTTACACTGCAATTTTTATCTTCTTATTTGGATTTGCTCTGACTGAGAGAGGGTTTGCAATATGATTATTATTGCTTTGCTTGTGCAACACAACACAGGACCGAAGAAGAATTCAGAAATGGTCACGTGGAGAAGGCACTCAACATCCCATATATGTTTAACACTCCAGAAGGTAGGCGTTAATAATTGTTTTTTATGTTACTATTCTTCAGTAATTCAATATATACGTATTACCTACTTTTGTATTCCTTCGATATCTTCATTGCGATATATATTATATATATATATATTATATAGGTAGGGTGAAGAATCTTAAATTCTTGGATCAAGTTAAGGTCCTCTTCGACAAAAATGAGGATCATCTTATTGTGGTACGCAATCAGTTATATTATATAACACTTAAATAGGCAGGATGGATGCTCATGATCAGCTTCGATCATTTTTTTTTTTTAAGAAAGAATTGCTTCAATTTCTTCAGGGATGTCACAGCGGGGTAAGGTCTCTGCACGCAACAGCTGATCTTGTCGGTGCTGTAAGTTTCTGCAATTCAATTCAATTCAATCTTTATATATCGCATTGATCTTAATTAGGTGGTGGTGATAGTAGGGTAGGCTAATGTAGTAGTTTTTTTGCCCATTTGAATAAGCTACTTCTGATTGAGCAATAAGGATTAAGGGGAACGGACAAAGCCATTGAAATAATGACGTGCAATATGATGATATCATTATGACCCCATAACAATATAGAAGATGGATAGTTGCCATCAAACTATCATATCATCTTTTTTAACTGAATGAAAAGTTTAATCTTTGGTTATATTATAATAATAAACAGGAATTCGAGCATGTTTATAACATGGGAGGAGGACACGTGGCATGGCTTGCTAATGGATTTCCGGTCACAGAGAGCCATAACATTCAATCGGAGCTTTAATTTGTCTATAAATAAATATATATGTGGCTGATTTGATGTACTATCTATCTATCTTTGTTATTATGCATATTTTAATTTATTTCTACCAGAAAGGATGCTCAATAAAAAAGCTTGATTGATGATCTTTCGCACACACTCGCTGCCTGAAGGTGAGACGAAATTATTTCATATATTTAATATCCAATCGAATAATTAGAACAAGAAGCAACCCACACACACACACACACACGTCAAGAAAATCTAAGGGCAAGCAAAAATAAAAAGGAATTGCATAGACATCATCATCCATCAGAGAGCAACTAGTTCGGTGCAATCTCTTGCAAAGTGACCGCTTCCCCCGCAGTTAAAACAGTTGCCGCCGCGAATAATAAATCTCCCATCGCGTCCACGTGTACAATCCCTAGACACGTGTCCAATTTCCCCACACGTATAACACTCACGACCGCCGCCGCCGCCGCGTGGCGCACTTGGACACTCCCGAGCTATATGGCCTGTTCCTCCGCAATTGTAACACTGGCCGCCGCCGACGATGCCATTGTTTACTTTGGCCTTCGCACAATCCCTAGCTATGTGCCCAAATCGGCCGCAGTTAAAACACTCGGCGGCCGCGCGATTATTATTCGTAGACGAATAGGAGGAGTTGTGGATGGGTGCGCCGCCGGGGGCAGTGACGTCGATGGCCTTGGTCTTGCCTCCCTCGAGGATGATGGTGAACTCGACCGATTGGCCCTCGCGGAGCGTTGATCTGTAACGTCGTCGTCCTACTTGGGAGGAGGATTTGATCTCAGAGTGGTGGACGAACAGATCCTCCCCGCCATCCTCAGGTTGGATGAAACCGTAGCCCTTGGAATGGTGGAATCTCGCCACCACTCCCTTTGTACGGACACAATCTGATGATGTAAATAATAACGACGATGACTTGTTTTTTAAATCTTCTTCTGCCATCATCGATCTGAATATTTCTTTTCTACTGCTGCTTTGCTGCTGTTAGTTCATATATAACTATTTATAGATAGATTAGATTATAGACGAAGTTGGAGTTTGTTGCGGGTTTTTAGTTTTGACAAAAATCAAATATGTTTGATCAAATTTTAACTTTTCAAAAAGAGAATTGATTGAAGAGTGTTTGTTCACTGGGTTGTAATTATTTTAATTTAATTATTAGGAAATGAGTAATAAATGTTGGCTAGGTTATCACAGTAATAAGAACAATCAATATCGAATTCACTTGATTGATAAAACCGTTTTGTACAAAAAGGTTTTTACAACATTTCAACTTTCCGTCTGTCTGTCTCTTGCTGCTGCTGGTGTGAAGAAGAAATAGTGCTGCTGCTGCTGCTGCCTTTGCTGTTTCTTGCTTGATAATATGTATAGATATAGAGAGAGATGCACGAGAATTGCAATCTATTTTAGAATTTATTACGAGCAGCAGCAGCAGCAGCAGATGGACTTGAGACAAGGCGAGAACTCATGCTTGCAGTTCTTAAGAGCCTTCGGAATTCTGATAAGCTAATCTTTCCATCTTTGTCAATGTCTGCCTCTTCTAAAAGGGGATCGATCGAACCCCTTAGTCCAGTGTGCTGTATTACGTATCCATGCATATTAACAACATACAATTTACGAACGATAAAATAGGAAATATAAGCGACTGACTGACTAACCGTTTTGATTTCTTCGGGCGTAATGTATCCATCTCCGTCGACGTCGAATTTCTCGAAAGCAGCCTTAGATATCTGATGCCATTTCTCAGAGTTGTGCTCTTCCAATTGGTTGACGTGTATCGTTGCTGCCACAAACTCCGAGAAATCTACCAGCCCATCCGTGTTACTATCAATCTAAGCCAACCACATTCAGTTCAGCAATAATAATAAGAATAGCAGTGGTAATTCAACAACTTTTTACTTTTGACACGTACGTACCGCTTGAAGTATTTCAGCAACTCGCGAGTCCTTCATTTTCCAAGGAAGATCCTTCTCCAGAGCCTTAATAAATGATGACAAGTTGTGACAAACAAATCTCAATCTATCTATATGTTAAATAAAGAGTATGGGTAATCAATCATAAACGATGGAGAAAGGTTATTATTACTCGTCTCATTTCCTCGAGACTGATGACGCCATTTTTGTCGATGTCTATAGCATCAAACTGATCGCGGAGATCAGACAGCTCCTCCTCATCAAGAGTGCCCGCAAGTGCCTGATCAAGAAATGTATGAGATCAGCTGTCTGCCATCAATGATTTGTTTGAATAAAATGCAGAGAGAAATGTTTTTGATGATCGATACCCTAAGAGCAAACTGTTTGAATCGACTGTACTTCACAAACTGACGAATGTTAGACAGAACAGATATGTCTAATGGAATCTCTGAAGCTTCGCCTCCTTCTCGAACCCATGGATGCGCTGAATTCAAAATATGTAAAGAAAAAAAATATGTTCATAATGTGGCGTAGTTAATCTCTGCAACCAATCATTGTCAGTATAAGAGAAAATAACATATGAATGTATTAGCATCGGCAGCATACACAAGGCTTGTGCTGCAGTGAGTCTTGCACGAGGATCTTTTGTAAGTAACTTCTTTACGAAATCTTTAGCAGCATTGCTTATCTGTGGCCACGGCTTGCGCCTGAAATCCGGCTTGTTTCTTAGAACCTACGCAAACACACAAAAAAAAAAAAAAACATCAAATATACATACTACTAGTTGCATTGCATTGCATTGCGTCGATAATATTTGTGTTTGCCATCAAATTTCTTCACCTCCTTAAATATGCCATCCTCTGTTTTGTCCCAGAAAGGCCTGCGACCACAAAGCAATATGTATGTAATAACACCGATGCTCCATGCATCTGACTCGGGCCCTGACCTACGCTTCAATACCTCTGGAGCAACATAATATGCACTCCCAACAATGTCTTGGAATTTCTTCCCTGCAGAAATAACATTCAGTACTCGGTGTTTACCGTATTAGAAAAACATGGCACTAATCAATCTATCGTATACATGTCTGTGATTAACCTGGTCTTATGAAGTCTGAAAGACCAAAATCCGTTGCCTTAAGTGGTGAATCTTCTTTCGTGGATTTAAACAGAAAATTCTGAGGAGAAGAACATAATATCAGCGAAAAAAAAAGAAAGCATCCAACGCAAAAAACTTAAAGCATACGTTTGTTTACGTCATCCATACCTCTGGTTTCATATCACGGTGAACAAAGCCGTGTAAATGGCACTCGGCTGCCACTTTTAGCATCTGTCTCACGACTCTTGCTGCGTCTTTTTCTGAGTAACGGCTATCTTTTCTGTTAGAGAAAAACCTTAAAAGTCCCATAAAACGCATATATGACATATTAAATTCCATGGCTTAAGGTAGTCAGATATGCTTACTTTGATAAGATCCGATCGAGCAATTCTCCACCTTCGCATAATCTAAAGGGAGAAGAGCAATTAATAAGGGATTCTATCTAATGGCTAAAATCATCAGTTTAGTACATGCAATTAACTTGACATACTCCATTACTATATAAACGTAATTATCATCTTCGAAAGCATTGTAGAAGTGAACCACATTCTCATGACCAGCTAAGGCTCTCAATATCTTTACTTCTCGCTTGACGTCCTCCACAGCAATTGGAAGAACCATCTGCATAATTTTCCAAACATAAACTGAAGTCCAAGCAATTTCACTAGTTTTTTCAATTGATTAGCCCCATAATTCACAATTGATCAGACAAAATATTAATCTTCATGAACCAAATGAACCGCAAAAATCGAATAGAAAAGCCAAAAACATATCTAATACGAAATAGACTGATGGACAGGAAACATATTGAATAGGAAAAGGGAAATTCAACCTTGTTCTTGTCTATTCTCTTGACAGCAACACGATCACCATTAGATTTATCAATGGCAACATATGTATACCCAAACTGGCCGTGTCCCAACAATTTGCCAATCGTATACTTCTTATCAAAGTCTTTATCATACCCAAAATCCGTTCTTTTCCCACATGGAATTGCCCCATGCGCCCTCCTCGAATTATTCTTTATAGCTTGCTGAGAATGTTTATCTGTTGATGTTTCTCTTTGTCTTTGCACTTCTTAGGATCGTCGTTATTATTGCGAGGGTCCTCTTGTTTCCTATGCACTGCGGCCGAGGCGGTTGACTTTCCGGTATCCGCGGCGGCGGACGGTTTCTGCTTGCCTCCCCCTCCGGCGGCTTTGGGACGATTGATTTTTATGGCGGATAAACAGGCACCCATTTTTTTTCCTAATGGAAACAGAAGACAAACAAGCAAGAAAAAGATTCCAGCTTTTTTTCTTTCCTTGTTTCCTAACCTGTCAAAAGAAAATCCCAGGTATTCAGAATATCCAGCCTAGGATTCAACAATCAGCTGCAAGTGATCATAATGTTTGTATATTCAATAATAAAAGATGCAAGATTTGAGAGGAAGAGGAGATTCAATGTGAAAGGCTGAGACGCAAATGAACAATTATATATTCTAAACAGAAGAATGCTTTGTTTTGAATAAATTATTGTAAAGGAAAGATTGAAGCACATAGGAGGAAGAAGGGAAGAAGGAGATGGAGATGGATGGTGGTGGGAATTGGTCGTTGGTCAAACTGACTTTTTGCCACGAGATAGAGATAGAGGGAGACAGAGAGATGATGTAAGGAGAGAGAATAAACAACTACTAATAAATAGTAAGATTAAAAAGAAGAAAGAAATTGAAAAGGCACGGTTCGCTTCTCTTAAGGTTTCATGTTCCTTGAATTTTTTTTTTCTGCCCTTTTTTCTTCTTTTCTAAATATTTGTGATCCTTGTCTTTGTTATTGGATTTACTTGAATTTTGACAAGCCTAATTGGATTTAATGTCAGGAAACAGTGCAAAAATATATAAGAAAAAATGGGAAGTATGGTGAGCTACAAGCAACGCGCTTGCCCGTTGAAATTATTTTGTGATATTTGTAAAGCAATCTGATCGATACTTTATTGTTTTTTAAACGACCATGATGAAATCAGCAATAGTCGATATGTAGTAGAGCGGGCGGGATGGATATTGGGTAGATGAATTAATTAATGGAATGGTAAGTTATCAATCTGGAAAATAACAATAAATTGTGTCACATGACTTTAACATGTTCAATAATTGAATTAGATATTTGCGTACCAAAATCTGATCAAGTCCCACCACAGGCTTGAAAGTCGCATAACGAAGAAAGCCGGGGATTGGAAAATTAACATCGAATAAAAAAAACTATCGACTATCATGCATGTCATGTATTATTCCGTCCAATATATTTATATATCGTTGGTGATGAGAAAAATAATGGGCTTCTGCTCAGCCCACAATATATATAACTAATCAAATCCCAACGGCTAGTTTCCCGCAGCCAGCCCCCTAACACGCGCGCGCTAACGGTCATATTAAGATATGGTTAACCCTCATTTGCTTGCAGATTCTTCTCTGCAATATCTATTTTTCAGTAAGAAATGGATAGCAGCACCCCATCGTCATCCACGACAAGATCGCAAGCAATGGTCTGCTTCCACTAAGAACAGTAAGCTCAACTCACATCCACTATGTTTCCCTTTGCATTCTACTGAATCTCATTTCCTAAAAGAGCTGTCATTTGTTGTGTGTTTCCTTTCTGCAAAGAAGGAACATCCGAGGAACCCGACAAGAGTGCCGTACAAGTTATAAGTGCGAAGAAGAAGCAGAAGGCGCTCATCGACATAACAAATGATTCTCCCATTGTTGGCATTGCAGTGGGAAATTTGGAGACGAGGAAGAGAGTGACGAATAGCCAAGCACGGCTCCTCTGTACTCATGATTCTGGAGAGGCTCTATTGAGGGGACAAGTCAAAGCTCTTTTACAGAAAGTTGACGAAGAAGCTGTACCACTGCTGCCCTTGATTACACCACGCCCATTCTTTAATACAACGCCCCTCTTTTGGCTTTTTTGGCTCCAACTCCTCATGCTAATAATAATAATACAACACCCCAAGTTTTGAACTTTACTACTGATGAACGTGTTTTGCTGCCTTGTGCAGCTCAACAAGTTGTTATCCCACCAGAGGTAGGAATTTAACTTCTACTGATTGGTCTTTGCGGGCGTTCATCTGCTATTATTAATTGCCACGCTTTTCTTGTTTTTTGAAGATTATGGTTGATCGGAAGAAGGTCAATCGTGAGAGTGGAATCACAAGGTCATTGCTGCAAGATTTCTGTTCGTGACTTGTGAAAGAACGAAATTTCTCGTGAGAGAAACTGGTCCATAATACACATGAGAGAGAGAGAGAGAGAAGAAGAAGATGAGAAGTGTTGTTTGTATTGTGTGGTAGTAGTGAAAGATGATCGATTCATTCGTGCTAGCTAGAGAGAGTAGAAGGAACAATTTGCTTTGTTTTCTTTTTTTTTTTTAGATTCTGGACTTGCAATGAGAGGACGACGTGATTTAATTTGGTTTGACTATACACACAACGTACATACACACAAAGCGTATTTCAATTTTCATCTTGTTGGCTCATATCATAATAGTAATGATAAATATAATCATTTGCAGCATTAAAAAAAATTAAAAAAAATAATGCAGTTGTTTGGCTTCAACTCCAAAGTTGGGCTCCACAGACCGCACAAGAAGATTAGAAGGGAGATCGATCATGTGTCCACATCAATAGCGTTAAACTTGGTACGATGATATCATACATCACATACAATTCATATAGATACAATATCCGATTATTTACGTTCACTTAGTATTGGGTTTAATACGCTAATTATTTCGAACAAAATGAAAAACGCAAACCAAACAAATATAGAGAGAGACCCGACCCAATTCAAGCGGTCAGCATCAATTAACCAACTATTGTTCTAGTGAAGTCGAAGCCAAGAAATTAAACAAACAAACAAACTCCTCCTAAATCCTTGTTTTTTTGTGCATTAGCTTAGCTTCTTCCATTTATATTAAGACGGCATTTTATGCTCTCAATCTCCTCCTCAGAAGATCTTCTTATATACTAAAACGCAATCAAGGTATATATATATAACAATTCTATCATCATTATTACATTCATCTCTTTTCACATCGATCATACATGGAAGGTGTTGTGGTGAGTGGTAGAGTAGTGATAGACACACGAAGACCATTTGCATCCGTGAAGGAAGCCGTGGCATTGTTTGGCGAGAGAATACACGCGGGGAAGTCAACAAGCTTAAAGAGGTGTCATTATTGTATATTTCAGTTCTCGGTATATTTATCCTCGTTCATCAACGTTGTTACGTGGTATACCTTTCATGTAATATAGATTCTTCAAGCTAAAGCAAATGATGTGGAGAATCAAATAACTCCCAAGAAAGGAGGCGTAACTTCGGAGCTCAAAGAGACCGCGACTTTATGTCAAAGCAAGGCAAAAGAAGATGAAATGGCTCGCTGCGTAGAATCCCTGAGGCAAGAACTCGAACAGACTAAGAAGGAACTGTATCAGCTCAAGCCAAGGAAAAAGCAATAGTAAAAAAGGAGGATACAAAGTTCATAGAGGAAAACGAGGATGACGATCATTCGGAATTTCAGAGGAGAAGGTCAGTGAAATTTGCGAGCCCACCTTTGCTAATTAAGGTTATTGCAAGCGAAGATGAGGGCAACGACCAAGTGGTAGGAGAAAAGGTGAAGCCTTCTTCGTTGGTTTCAAAGAATAACAATAAGAAGATGAAGAAGAATAAGCCGTTTGTTTCATTGTTCTTTGGAGGGTTGTTCTCAAGGAATAATAACAAAGGGAATAAGCAAAGATCGTACTTCCAAATCTTGAAGACTGAGACATTACTTAGTTTTGTCCTTGCATGAAATCAAAACAATGCTACTACTACATGTTGTTGACAAATTGTAATGATGGGTGGGAGTTATTGTGTTAGAGCTAATAATGATGCATAAAGTGATAAAGCATAGACGTCAACCTCTTTTATATACGTTAATTGTTTGCTTGTTATTTCGTGAATTCTGATTTAGCTGAATTTTTATTATATATATAGAATGATGAAAAATCAGACGACAAAAAATTATCATACGTAAAGCAATATTTGCTTTTTTTATTACGTAGGAGGGATTTTCTTTCCCGTGATGACACTTTGTTTTATGGTCAAAATCCTTTAACGCTGAAACCTTTAAAATCCCGGTCAAAATCCCTAATCCTTAAAAACTTTAAACCCTACAATTCTCTCTGTTCTTCCTCTCTGCTGATGATTTAACGATGAATCAAACTGCGCAGACCGACGCTCAGCTGCAGCCGATAGTAAACGAGTCCACTCATAAACCGCAGCGCATAAAGATCACCAGGTCGTCGGAAGACAGTGATAAAAAGGTCTGGACTCTTTCCGTCCGAGAGTAATTGCTGTTACAGTAACCTTTACATGACGTATGACTGTGCTAGCTTCTTTGGTTGTTTTGGAATTATATTTTGTGACGAACAAATTCTGGCTGTAGGATACTTAGTTTCCTGAGCTGCTTTTGTGTTCAGCATGAAGATAGTTTAACTAATGCGATTAATGAGAACCTACTTAGTACGCAAACCTGTTGATTTTACTTGATTTTTGTGGTTAAAAAGTAAAACTTGAACTTCCCCTTTCTGTTAGGTATGATTAGCTTAGCATGTCATGTCATGCGCCAAGTAAATTTTATTTTATTTGTCTTCTCTTAGTGCCCTTAAATGATCAAGAATGGAACTTAAGCTATGTAGCAATTGGTTACTGACGAAGTCATTTTAGGATGTTTCTCTCCACTATGAAATTATCTCCATTTTTAGCAATGGTCACTCATACTAACTGTATATAAAATCTTACTTGATTAATTCTTCTTTGAACTTCCTGCAGACTTTACCCAACAGAATCAAAGATGTGGAGATTTGTGTCCCATAGTTTATGAAACAATTGCCTTTTGGCTTGGTAGAAAGGCCAGTGAGTAAGTTGAATGTTTGATAGTTCTATTCCGTGGTGTTCTTTTACCGTATCGTTTTATATCGTACACTTGATTTATCCGTTTCATAAATGATCCGTATGAATAATTTTCTTGACTAACAGTACCCTATCACACAAGTGGACAGTCTACGTGCGCAGTGCAACTAATGAGAATCTTGGAGTGGTGATCAAGCGTGTTGTATTTCAACTTCATCCAGTTTCAATAACCCTGTCAGAGTAGTTGATTCACCACCTTTTGAGCTATCAGAATGTGGTTGGGGTGAATTTGAAATTGCATTATCCTTGTTTTTCCATGATGATGTCAGTGAGAAGCAACTGGACCTGTGAGTCAGTTTCCATTGGTTGTGTGTGCCACTCGCATTTCAGTTATAATTTTTATGAACTCTTTCTTCTCTTATTATTCTAATAGGTATCACCATCTTAAGTTATACGCTGAAGATGAAAGCGGTTCCCAGTCAGTGAAGAAACCTGTTGTTGTAGAAACTTACAATCAAATTGTCTTTCCTGAACCTCGGGAGGATTTCTGTGCTCGTGTACAAAACCACCCTGCTGTAATTGCGCCTCATCTTCCGTGACCTTGAACTTGCCACCACGTAAGATTGTTTGCTGTCCTTCTGGCATCGGTTTTTAATTCTCATTTTCTTATGGCAATTCGCTATTCATGTAGAAGAATATGATGAAACAAAGGGTGACACGAAAGAACATCCATTGCGTCAGTGGTTTCTTAATTTCTCAGAGGCAGATGAGCTGTTGAAACTTGCTGCTGCCAGACAACAGGTAGCAGTTTTTTTCTTCTCGATGATATATTGTTTGACCATGAATCCGCATGATTTTTCTTCATGGATTTTATTGTTATCAAATGAGTTTGGAAATAGTTGACTTCTAAGATCAACTCTATCTGAGATGAGTTGTCATTTACATTTGGTAGGTCCAAGCCATATCGTCAAACTAAGACGGCAATTGAGCGTTATAGATGGACTACCGTCATGAAGGATTGCTTCTGGGTTTTGGGGGCGTTTCAATTCAACTAAAGGCAGCACACAGTAGTACCTCCTATAGCTGCCTTGCTTCCTTTGTACACATGTAATTTGATGGCCAGGAAACTAAAATACTATTGCCTTACTTATCTTGGGGGACATTGTGTTTGTATAACTATGATTTGTATGTATCCTTCGATTAAGATATGTGAAAGGTTATGTTTGCTCGTCGTCCGTCCTTTTCATGCCACATTTTATTTATTTGGTAGTAAAAACTAAAAATACACACACTGCTGCATGGATCATGATATACTGACGCGCAATTGGTAATGGTATGTACGAGGCATGGTTGTTATATTCTCTTCAAGTGCTGATATTATTAGATCATATAAACCACTACAAATATCAAAGTTATCAAGAAACCATACTGGCGGCATATTGAAATCAATGAACACAAACTACTTAAAACCTAGCTGCAAAATGAAAAGGAAAACAACATACCCCTCACTGATCTACTTGTGGATGTTAAGCAACGTCCATCAACTCAGTGCTCGTGTATTTGCTCAGCATCTCCTGCTTCTTCTACCCCGAAACCCTGAACCCGAAACCCGAAACCGGAAACCGGAAACCCCGAAACCCGAAACCGGAAACCCGAACCCGAAACACCAAACCCGAAACCGGAACCACCAAACCCGAAACCGTAAGCCCTAAACCCTAAACCCCAAGCCCTAACCCCTAAAAACCCTAAACTCTTAACCCTAAACCCCAAACCCAAACCCCAAACCCAAAACCCTAAATCCAAAACCAAAACCCAAAACCCTAAGCCCAAAATCCAAAACCCTAAACCCTATCTTCTGTTCAAAGACAATGCATGTGTTGTCTATGATCCGAGTGAAGTGATGTTGGCAAAGATGTCTATGACGGAAAAAGGTTTCCTATTAAGTTCAACGAGATATGTGAAGATGTTAACTATGTTTCACATGATGAAGACGACTCACCTCTCAACTCGTCTATGTCAAAGGAGGATGAAAAATGCATGTATGTTATGTTAGAATCTTCCTCGATAGAAGTAACGAAGCATGATGAACGGGGACATGCGATGAAGGAGGAGATGGTGATGGACGGAAATTTTTAGATTCGACATTTGGCTCTCAATCCCTTAAAGAAGTCTAAAATGAAGAAGTCCTTGCCTAAGGGAATAATCAAATGTATTAAGAGTCGTTTAGGCATCATTATGGAAAATATGAAGGAGGAGTCTTAATATATTTTAATATTTTTCTTAATTTCTATAATGATGATTGATGTTGTCTTTTGAAAGTTAAGTAGATCATGCCTTGAAATGTGTTTGGGTAGTAAAGCATGGTCCAAATTGAATATTTTGAATGTCTTTATCACCATGCTCTTTTATGTGTTAGAATATGAAGAGGTCTCGTTCGATATAGATGTAAAAGCACTAAGTAGTAAACTGAGGTTGGATGAAATGTTGGGTTAACACTCGATCTAACACTCAAAGCGCACAGCGGAATATTTGAAACTTAGTGATGAAAACTGATTGACACGAGATGTAAAATTGTGACTCGTTCCAGCACTTAACCACGTCCTGAATATCAGTAAATAAAGTTTATAAAAAAGGTTAAACGGTTTTTGGGCATGAAAGATCGAATGTTGATCAATTCACAGACAACAATGTTGGCTGGAATGTTAGTTCGACATTGTCAATGTGAGCTAGTCAACATTAACAGATTAAACAAAGCATGGTTTATGGTTGAAACTTTAGTCATATATTATCTGCATAAGTGATGTATCAAGTATGAATGTATTTATGGTAAGAATTATGTTATGAATGAAGATGATGATGAGGAGAAACTTGCAGTAAATCATTTTCATCTTTTCTCCTTAAGCTTCAATCTCTCATGTTCATAAATTCCAACAGAGGTCGACTGATATAAACCAGTGTTGTAAAACTCGGGCTAGGCGGCCACCTGCCGCGGCGAATATGGCCTGATCGGCCAACTATTCGTCCAAATGGCTAATTGGCCAAAAATCGGACTAATCGGCCAAAAATCGGGACTAATCGGCCAAAAATCGGAATAGTCGGCTGAGTAATAGGCCAACTAATTAAGTTTTCCCAACAGGCCCGCAGAGTGCAGACCAATAAATTATAACTTTACAAGGCCCATCATAATGAGCCCAATACGAGGCTAGGCTGTAGAACCAAGGGGAAGTGGTATGCATATATATAGGGTACATTTCAGCTTCAATTCCAAGATCTGTCGGGTGTGGGACAATGAGTGGCCAAATTCACGGAACAATGAACATAATCAATTAAACTTTTTATATCAGTAGCTCCTTTGGATATTAAAACGAATAAAATTAATTAAAACTGAAATAAAATATATTAAAACTGAAATATTAAACCACACTAACATATATAAATTAAAACATAAAAATTATAAACTGAAATAACACTTACTTAAACTAAACTATTGAATGAAAAACTTTAAATGTTAAATAATATTGGTATATTTAATCTATAGAATAATAATAATAATAAAACATTCGATATACCGATTAATTTCCGTCTAGAAACTGCCTAGGCCCCGCCTAGCCGGCTAGGCGCTAGGCCCCTCTCGGGCATCCGACTAGCGCCTAGCGATTTTTACAACATTGATATAAACACGAAAGTCAACATAGTGCAAAATAGTTGGTGTTGGTCCTGCCTGCCATTGGTTGTAAGGAAGAATTTTCTTAGTGAGCCCTCAATGGATTTGGCTGGTTTGCAGGCAAATTTTTAGGCCTAGCTCAATCCAAATAAGCTAGCCCACGATCAAATTCTACCTACCATATCTGATCTGACTAAGCATGCACGCGACGAGTTAAATTCAAACTGATGCCAGGTGATTATTAGTCAACGAGTTATTTGTTAATCGTTATCCATGGACCATGGTTATATAATTTCTAACCGGTACGACACTTGGCTTACCACTTGTTCATTGTAGGTTATTAAATTTATCGGGTAAGATCACGTTCATGATTGATTGTTACTTATGATGACTCTTGAAATTTTAATATCTGCCGCCTAACATATAAAATACTTAATGATATATAACCTTAGCTAGTCATATCTCATTTAAGGTTTTATTTTTCTTCTTTTTTTCAAGCTTGGGGGGGGGGAAGTTCTGTCATTGTCTTCAGTCAATAATGGTCGGTCATTATCTGACATCTGTTGTTCCCTCGGTTCGTATTTGAATCCATAAAGAGTAGGCTCCATTTTCTTGCATGCAGTACTACAATACAACTTTGTAAAGTTTTATTGTTCGTCGTAATAAGTAAAACTTTTGTTGTCATTTTACTGTTACAACTCCCTTGTAAAGTATTCACGTTTGAATTTTTTTTTTGCAACTCCGTCCACTTTATGCTTAACCTGGTAGTGCAATGGTAAAAAGTGCAAAATCTTGCCATATTTTGGGGGAATCAAAAGCAGTTTTAATCCGCTGGATTAAGAAATAAACTGCTTTTATTCTTTAAAGGTAGTTTGAAAATACAGTTTTCTTAAAAAGAAAACCGAACGTGCATGTATGGGAAAAGTGGCATATTGTTAGTTTTTTTTTCTCAGTTCGGTATTATGTAAACTGAGCCAAAAAAATGGAACAAAGGACTACAAGTTTCGATCAAGAGAAGCAAAAGAAAGCATTTTTCTTTTGCTTTTTCCCCTAAAGCAAAGTAGCAGCTACAGTATAGATAGCTAGTTGTTTCCAGAACACATCCAACAGTAGCTTCTACGTTCATCTGAGCCACCTGGTCAAATCTGAAATACATCTCCATCTATATATATATACACGACATTTGAGAATATAGCCCACTGAAACAAACCATTAGTTTGTAACTCAATCAATGGCAAGATATTACGGATCTTCTACTTACTACAACTACCTACAATACCTGTCGTTTCCTATCCCCTTTTACTTGTTCATGACTGTAGTTTTCCTTGTCTTGGGTTTCACATGGTACATAAACTATGAACCGATGTTGGAGGACCTTGTGGGCAAGGTGAAGATTTTCCTTATGGTATTCCCAGTGATCCTTCTGCTCTTTGTGCACTGGCTTTCGATTGATGATGCCCCACCACTTCATCTCCCTTTTCCTGAGAAAGATTCGGTTCACAGGGTCGGAGGATCACCTTTTGGGGTGGCCATTGTGTTGATGCTTCTCATGTTCATGATCTCTCATCACAGTTCCTTGCAAGAAAAATGGTTCCCCTTGTTCACCCGACGAAAGTAAGAACGATTAAAATTAGTATACTCGCCTTGTTCACCCTACGTGCTATGCTGCTGGTGCATGCTAGACTTGACTTTGTGTTCATAATCTTCGCCTGTTGTATTGTATGTGTATCCCTTCCCTTCTGGGTCGTCATGTAATGTAAATCCAACAACTACTATGTATATATTCTGTCTGACTAAAGTATGAGGTTGTGTTATGTACGGCTGCTCGCTAGTAGCTTTGTTTCAGGGAAAGGACCTTCATCGAGCATCTTGCCCTCATATACGTAGTTCGTCCACCATAATTTACCACAAGTTCTTACAACTTTTTTTTCCTGCAAAGTAATGATTTGGTATTGACTTGAGTGCAACGGCAGATGAGAGCATAGCCACATACTGATAATTCTTCAATGTCCAGACGAGAGTCTCGTGTCACCAATATGAACAGAATGTCGTGCTTCATGTACAAGTAGACAGACCACCCATAAAGAGTACAAAACCAAAACTATAAGCTATTCTACTCTTGATTCATTGTTGAGGTTCAACTTCTTGTGTGAATAAATGAATCGGCTTCTGCTCCTCCACCGCCGGAAATAACATCGCCCGGAGTATCAAAATCCACAAGGTGGTGCCTCTGTCAAGTGTGTCGCCACCCTTTGTCCCAACTGATTTTCCTGTAGCATCACTAATCAGTATGTGTGCGCCGAAAATGTCACTTCTCTAATCAGACAAACAACATCGTCCATCAAAGTCTTCACTACCCATGCCACTCATCAAATACACACTAGCTAGTGAATTTCCCCATCCCACACCGTCCCTTGCACTTTTTCTACGCAAACCCAATGCTCAAAGTCAAAGCCTGTGTAGGTGAAATACTGGTTGCAAAAAGTTCAATCTTTACAAGGAGCATTTCATGATCCTTCACAAACAGAGCATTCTCATCAACTGTTTTTGACACCACATTGTCAGCCTTTCTAGGGACAGGGAGGGAATGCATGATCCCTCCCCTCAAAGACCAACAAAGCAATGTGTCTCCCCCCACACTCATCAACTTCAATCTCCTAGCTCCCAGTGACCAATGAATGAACCACCACCACCGCCAACGAAGGAAGAACTCTTGCGGCACTCATGTTGCCAGAGTTGCTACATTCAGAGGACGTGGCTGTTCAACTTTTGAGGAAAAAAATTGCCAAAATTCCAGCAGAGGTACGCATTCATTGAGCATGAGTAACATTTATAAAAAACCTTCAGAAGACAACATCGTGTACGTTTTTCTATTAATGTTTCGCATTGTAAAAATACCGAGCCAAGGGTTTTTTTTGGACATATTAGACTTTCAAATACGGAATGCATGCATGAAATGATGCACTCAAATAGTAATTAAGAACTCTTGTTAATCCGATGTTGATAATGGCGAACTTCTCCGTCTCTCTAAAGTCTAAACATATCAATCAGGATCTATTGGGCCGGCTATGAAGAAGACCTGAGGAGTGGTGTAAAAAAAAAAACCAGGAGAGGACAAAAAGTACTCTTGTTTTTGTTAGACGTATGCTCACGCCAGATAAGATATGGTACGGGATGAATAGTAATTATGTTTGGATGTTCATAGATAATCATCATTAGGTTTCACTGAACCTCACTTACTTGTTTTAGTTGACTTTGGCGTTCACAAATTGTCCGTTTCCCACGATAACTACTACCCCAATAACTGCCTCCTCACCTGCCCACCATACCATCATCATCCATTCTCGTACCATTGTCCTTAACTGGCATTTATATTTATTGCCAACTCATTTATATCTCTACCCAGAAAAAATAAAAAAATAATCTATGCATGTCATTAATATTATGGTACATTATCATAAACTGTATATATTATTATATTAATAAAAGATACTCGAACCATTGGGTTTAACAGGAAAAAGGGAAAGGAGAGGCCTTTCCAGCTTCAAAGTTGATGGTGATGATCATTCATAAGCGGCACCTTATCTCTCCACCTACACTTTGTTTCTCATCATTGTCTTTTCTAAACCAACAAAACTATATCTTTTGTTCTGCATTCTTGTCCTCTCAATCGGTTCTACCCCTTGGAAAAATAGAAATAAAAGGCTTGTCGCCATTTCAGTTCTAATCCTACCATCAGCACTTCAATTCCTTGACTGACATGTTTCATTTGTGAGCCTCCATTAATTTCAATGGTTTTTTAATTTAGCCTTCCAAGAAATCTCATCACATTGCCCAGAAGCGAAGTTTCATCGCATTCCATTCATAT
This sequence comes from Craterostigma plantagineum, assembly GCA_027422505.1. NCBI lineage: Eukaryota > Viridiplantae > Streptophyta > Magnoliopsida > Lamiales > Linderniaceae > Craterostigma > Craterostigma plantagineum. Next base: position 4,575 of record JAPQWV010001133.1, on the reverse strand, counting down.
TCCCAAGAAAGTACGATAGAGAGTAGTAGTCGATTTTAGATTAATATTTATTTATTTCACACCCTCTCGAGCACGCTGTCTGGTCTAGGTCTGGTCTTGTCAGGTCAAATTGAAGACTCCCTTTGTGTTCTTGTGAAGAGAAAATCAATGGAAGCCATAAGAGAATCTAAAAACCTTGGCGACCTCCTTCAAATACAACAAGAAGATCATCGCCGCCACCACAACGTTGTTTCTGCAGGAGGTGCTCGTCGCATGACCTTGCTTGCCATCTTAAGCGACAACGGAGCATCTCGCCGTCAAACACAGTCAGCTGTTCAGTCAAGCCGTACACTTCTAGACATCCTCCGCGACGAGGAACAGAGGTCGACTGCGCTCGTTGGTTATGGCAGAGCAATACGTTGGAGCCTTCTCAAGAACATGATACGCTTCCACCGCAACAATAATAGCAATCACATCGAAGCTGCTGCGGCTTCCATCTCAGACACCACGCGCGGCGAGGTGGGCCCGTCGAGGACATCTCTGATGGCACTGTTACAGGAGAACGGTAGGCAGCAGATGGGGTTGGATGGTTTGAAAGAAGAAGAAGAAGAAGAGGTCACCAGCAGCACCACGCATCAGTGTTGCGTGTGTATGGTGAGGCACAAAGGTGCTGCTTTTATTCCCTGCGGCCATACTTTCTGCAGACTGTGTTCTAGGGAGCTGTGGGTTCAGAGAGGGAACTGCCCGCTTTGTAACAACAAAATCGTCGAAATTCTAGACATATTCTGATACAACTAGTCCTCCAATTATCCAACGGATTTTTCTCCTGGCTCCTTCAAGTGAAATCAGCTCCACAAATTCATGTTCCAAGAACGTATTAGACCGTCGGTTGGGTACACAAACCAGGTAATATTCTGATATTCTCAGAACATGGAATGGAAAGGCTCACCTTTTCTTTTCTTTTCTTTCTGTTTTTTCCCGTTTTTATTCTTAACTCAATGTAATGAAATCTGGATGATTTCTTCCCTGTTTCTCACCTACTGCATTTAAATTCAATCGTTGTTTGTTAGTTAAAGATACGTCGCTGATGCTGTGACTACCAATTATTACTCAACGGAAAAGTATATCGATTCGCTGATGCTGTGACTACCCATTAATACAAATATCATCTTCTGAACTGGGATGCTATCTCTGGGACGACGGGTCTGTTGAAGAATATTAAATGCGCGGATGGTTGCAGCATTGAATACGCTTTTCTTTGATCTTTTGCCATATTTTATAACCAAAAAAGGTTGGCAGTTGCTAACCAATATGCTACCAAACACTGTATGTTATCAATGCAGCGATATCAATTGCATTGATGACTATCGTTATAATTACTACTTCACAAAAGCTCAAGAGTTCGTTCACCTCATTTTGTTTTCTTCAAGGGAGAAACAACGGCAAACATATCGTCCCCATCATCGAGGTCTCTCATTCTCTTTATGGTTTTGCGCATGAAACCGCAGGGCAATACAGAGTTGCTTGTTAAGCCTCTTCTTTCCTCAACACCTGCAAAAACACAAAACTACTGATTCTTGGTTCTGCACAGACACAGAGCACCGCCCATCGCAAAAACTTTATAGACTAATTAATTAGCTAATTGGGACTGAGTATCCGAATCAAGGATTCCCTACCCGAAGCAGCCAAGTTAGATTTTGGTCTCTTTACGCTGGATTCATCTTCCAACCCGTTCTTTCTCTTTAAAACTAGGCCGCCCTGAAAAAGATGACCATGTTTACTCTCAAGCTGTGGCCTTTTACTCTTTCGAATTGTATCGCCTTGTCCCTCCGCACCAATTACGCCGTTGGACGCTTCTTCAGGGCCACACAACCCTGCACAATGGCAACCACTCCTCAGTTGCGTAAAAGAGTATAAAAATAAGCATGACGCTGAGTGCTTACTTTTGGAGCCGATTCTTGCAAGCTTGCCATCAACGACGAGGGGGCTCGAATCGGAGACGCCGGTGGACAGCCCGCGGGAAGAGAAGAAGCCAATCAGGGCCCGCCACGTCACCGAAGAGGCAAGGAGGTCGACGCCTCTGCTTATGAAGTGACCGTTGAGTTTCAGAGAGTTGGGCTCCAGCCCGAATACATGTGCGATGGATCGATCCAATGTCGAGTTTGTGGTCGTCCCAAGCGATTATGTGGGTTAACTTTGGCAGTGAAGGGCACAACAACGTTATCCTTCTCTGTCCTCTGCGGTCATCTTCTTCCATAATTTCTGCGTTTATATCTTTCACAGACTCCACTCCAATTTACAGAGGCTTTTCACAAATCGTGTTTGTTTAGACGCTGACTTTCAGTTGAGAAGAGTTGTTTTGTTTCGACGGAGGTCTTCTGGGTTCTGGAAGTCTTCCGTAGTACAGTACTGCGTTCTACTCTAGCAACGTTCGAATGGTTTGTAAAATACTTTATTTCCAATTGGGATATATACCCAATGTGGAGGAATACAAAAGGAGCCCAATATTATTCAGCCCATTCCGTTCAAACCACCAAGAATAACGACCTGATGTCACTCACTGATCTTTTTTGACCGCCGACATGCTATTTTCAGACAGATATCCTCTATTTATTTATAATATGGAGTAGTATTCTTGCGTACTGCGCGCTATGATATCATATACTATCTTCGTCCCGTTATTTTTATCACATATATTGGTGGGCACGGATATTAAGGTGATATTATTATATTAATATAGTATAATGAAAAGGTAATAAAGTGTGTATTTTGACACGTCTTTTAAGAATATCTAATATTATTTTATTGATTGTTTGTGATAATTTTTTACTAAATAAGGAAATGTGATAAAATTAATGGGACGCCCGAAATGGCAAAATGTGATAAAATTAATGGGACGGAGGTAGTATTATTAAAGTAAATGTAAAATAATAATTAATTAAAAATAGTAATTAATAATAAACTAAAAATAGTAAGTAATGTTCTGGGTGGTTTCTTTTTATTTTATTTAATATTTTTTTCTAATTAAACTTAACAGACAGACCAAATTGAACAGCTTAACCAAGGCTTGAGGCCTAATAAAAGAGTATAGATATATGGATATATATATATATATAGAGGTTTGCTATGGTGCCCACCTATCGTGAGCAACATAAGCAAATCTCTCAATTTTTTGCTTTATTTTGATGCCAACGCCGCCAGCCAACACCTCCGTAGATCCTCTCATATCCATTGCTAACATAAATCGCCATCTCCAACACGTTAATTTTTAAGAAAATTCATTATTTATTATTCACATGTGGACGACGTACTGATGTGATGATTTTCTTAAAAATTAGCGTGTTGTTGATGACGATTTATGTTAGCAATGGATATGAGAGGATTTACGAAGGTGTTGGCGGCGTTGGGAATCAAAATAAAGCAAAAAAATTGAGAGATTTGTTTATGTTGCTCACGGTGGTTGCTCACGTTAGGTGGGCACCATAGCAAATCTATATATATATATATATATATATATATATATATATATATATATATGGGTTTGTATCAATTTTGATTCACGACAACTTTTATCATTCCTTCGAAGTGGCGAAAAGAAATCACTTGTTTTAAAAATTTCATTTCTATAGGCTATATTAATTATTAGTGTTGCACTTGCAAATAGGGATGGCAACGGGGCGGGGGTCGGGACCCGCCCCGGTCATTTTTAAGGGGACCCGGTACCCGCTCCGCCCCGCCCCGCCTTGGGTCTGGACCGACCCCGACCTGGGCCGGACCCGAACAAATCGGGTCTGACCCGCCAGACCCGCAAAGCTCTTTTTTTCTTTTTTCTATTTTTTAATTTGAATTTTTAACAAAACTAGAATTTGATCTCATGACCTAGAGTAACTTAACTAAAGATTTATCTAGCAGGTTACAAAGCTTTTTATTAATAATTTGAACACTTTATATATATGTATATATACCATAAAAATAAATTTGAATATAAAGTATATATCGGGGCGGGTCTCGGGGCGGATTTAGCAAGACCCGAGATCGTCCTGGATCCGACCGGGTTGAGATTTTTCGAACCCGTTACCCGCCCCATTACTCGAATAGAAAAAAAATTCGATTCATTAGGGGCGGGTCTGGGTCTAGACCCACCCCATTGTCACCCGTACTTGCAAAAGCACGTTGAAGGAAGATAGACGGGAAAAGAGAAAAAAGGAAAAAGAAAACGGTACAGTCAACATCTTTCAGTTGCTTTGCGGAAAGCAAGGCTTTTAAAACCGGACCGGACCGGCCGGTTCCGATCGGAAACCGACGAACCGGTCGGAAATCCTGTCCGGTTCCGGTCTGGTCTAAGTTTTAAAAAACCTGTAGCCACGGCGGCAAGGCAACAAACAAATACTCCCTTCGATTTTTAGCTCTCTAATTTTGTTTCTAATTAGATGTTGTTTTACAAATTTCAATACAAATATTTATTATATTTCCAGGTTTACCATTTTTATTTCAATTAACATATGAAAAGTAAGTATATTGAATAAGGTTAAATAATTAATTAGGGGTATATTAGATATTTTATTCTATTTTTTAATATAAGTAAAAAAAAAACAT